>JAECUM010029671.1:0-62571 GCA_016617855.1 Megalonaias nervosa
TGAATTTAATGTTGGTGTTGCTGATATTTATTGTCTGAGGTAAAGGATGTGAATGAGAAGTCTTTGTGTTGTAATCAGGATGGCTTCAGTTTTATCATCATTCATCTGCAGCTTGTTACATGTCATCCATGATTTCACATCGGAAATGCACCTCTCTACGCCTTGGATGGTAGCTTCAGCTTCAGTTGGATGGCTAGATTTGTATATTTGGGTGTCATCAGCATACAATTGGTGAGACACTGGATGATGATCTATGACACTTAAGAGTGGCTGAGTGTATAGAATGAAGAGAACAGGTCCAAGAACAGACCCCTGTGGAACACCACAGTATAGATCAACTGGGCTGGAGTGTTTTCCATTTGCGGACACAATTTGTGTCCTGTTGACCAAGTAGGACTTGAACCATAGTAAGGCCGTATCATGAATGCCAAATACATGCTGGAGACGGTGAAGTAATATATCATGGTCTATGTGTCAAATGCTGCAGACAAGTCAAGGAGAGTGAGGACTGTAATCTTTCCGCTATCCAAAGCAGAGAGAAGGTCATTGACTACTTTCAGAAGAGTAGTTTCAGTACTGTGGCAAGGGCGATATGCAGACTGTACATTGCTAAAAAGACTGTTTGAATTCAGATGAGATACAAGTTGGGATAGAACAACTTTTTCTAAGATTTTTGACATGAATGGGAGATTAGAAACTGGGTGGTAGTTCTTTAAATCATTATGGTCGAGTGTTGGTTTCTTCAGCAGAGGCTTTACAATGGCAGTTTGTAAAATGATGGGAATTCCCCAGATGAGAGAGAGGTATTAATAACATCAGTTAGTGAAGGCAATATTGGATCCAAGCACTCTAGCAGCAGTGACGTCGGAATCGGATCAAGTTCACATGACTTTGGTGCACTCTTCATCATGATTGTACGTACTAAATCCATAGAGACAGGTTCAAATGCTGCTAACGGTTGCCGCTGAAATTCTGTATCACAACTGTATGGTGACGACGAGTCAACTGAAATTGTGTTGTCAAGTTTATCTCTGATGGTTTGTACTTTGTCACGGAAGAAATTTGCAAACAGGTCCGGAAGGTCGACTAGAGAGAAGGTAGCTGGAAGTGGTGTACATTTGTTCCTTGACATCAGCTTGTTAGTAATCTCAAATAGCTCTTTGCAGCTGGAACTTTCCATGATCTTAGTACTGTAGTGGGCTGATTTCGTTGCATGGACTATGTTTGTGACATTCTTCTTAGCGGCATCATAGATCTGCTTATGAATGGTGAGTCTGGTGGAAAGCCAAAGCCTCTCAGCTTTACGGCAGTCTCTTTCAGCAGTGCAAAGCTGGTCCCTAACTCTGCTATACCACGGAGAACACTTCTGAATTGCTACTCTGCACTTGGTTGCTGGGGCATGTTTGTCAAGCAGTGAACGCAGGCAGTTATCGAGTTGTTCTGCTGTAGGAGGTAAGCTAGTTGTTAGGTTTGCTTGGATGTCATGCATTAGTTTGGTTCTGTTTATCATATGGAGGTTTCTCTTAGTAGCGAATAAAGGTGGAGGGTTAGGGACTGATACGTCAAGATGGCATATAATGCAGAGGTGATCTGACAAAAGTTCGTGGGACATCAGGTAGGACTGTAGAATATTATCATCAGGTCTGTAAAGAATCCAGTCTAAAATGTGACCATGTTTATGGGTGGGTTGGCTTACTGACTGTTTGAGGTTGAAAACGTGAATGGAGTCTAGGAGTTTTGATGTGCATGGGTTTCCAGGACAGTCAAAGTGAAAGTTGAAATCTCCAAGAATAATTAGGTTGCCACCTATCGAATTTCCATACTCCAGGAGATTCGGAAACTGCTCCAAAAAGAAGATTCTGTCAGCTTGTTATAGATACAGTAAAATGCACCAGGTTGTTTGTCTATATTTTTGGAGAAGATGTGTCAAAAAAAAAGGAAATTTACAGAAAAAAGGAATGCTGCAACCTAGTAATTGGGGGCTGCAAAAAGAACCACAAGAGAGAACTTATTCCAGAACAGTAAAGAAGATAGCAATACTTTTTAAGTTAAATTCAAAAGCAAAACAGGAGTCAAATATGGTGTTGGAGGTCTTGAAAGATTAGATGGGTCATTGACAACAAAAGAACTTGAAAAAGCACAAATCTTGAATTACTTCTTCTCTACTGTTTGTACAGAAGAAAATTCTTATAATATACCAGTGTCAAGAGATGGAGAAGTATTTGTTAACCAGGAAAAAATAATCACATTGAACGTGGTTAAAAAGAGGGTCATGAAGTTGAAGCCAGCTAAATCAAAGAAAATGCTGTGATGCATCTCCTTATGGTGACACCAATGCCAGAATTATGTTTGCCTTATTGTTTAATAAATCCATGGGGGGGGGGGAGAGAAAAGTACACTGTACCAGAAGCATGGAAAGTTACAGAGTTGCTCAATAAAATAAAGGCAGCTAACAGAAAGCAGAACATGATTGACCAACAAGTTTAGCTTCCATTGTAGTTAAGGTAATGGAGTCCATTGTGGGAGATGCTTTAATTAAACACATGGAGGGTTGTTTACAGAACATCAACATGTGTTTCTGGCAGGACGAGCATGTGTAACCTAATTAATAGAGGTCCATTGGATGGACACTTTGGACAGAATTTGTTTTGGTGGTATTGTAAACTTGAATTTAAGAAAGGCATTTGACAGGTTCTTCATTCATGACTACCATATATACTCACTTATTAATCCAGTCCAGCTGCTCACAACATAAATCCAGATCTTCCATTGGATAATGCTTGAGCAGATCAGGGTCTCTGTTGTTTGTTCTGCTGATCAATTATAACAAACTGCATATACCAATAACTGCATAACTGCATTATGCTCCAGTAGATCTGGGTCTATGCAGTTTGCAATTAGACCCAACTTAAAGGCAGGTATAGATACTAGTTGTGGAGGTCTAATGTTATGGTATCGGAAGGAAGGTACTGATTGGGCTGAAGAAGTTTTGGAAAACAGGAAACAAAGAGTTAAAGATGGAATGTGCATCTGCATTCACAACACTGAAAAGCAGAATTCCACAAGGACTAGTACTTGGTCCAGTTTCGCTTTTGGTATGTGCAGTAAAACCTGTATTGGAATACCATTGCCATGAGAGAGCTCCTATTTTGAAAGACCAAATTCTTAATGTAGATTTATTGATTATATAGTGCTATGACCTAATATGAGAAACCACCTGTCTTGGTGGTCTTTCAAGACTGGTTCTTTGTATTAATAGTATTTTGGAAGTAATATGTAACACAGTGAAGCGTTGTGCCAATACCAGAGCGTTTGGAAAAATTGAAAAAATAAACTTCAAGAGATTGCATCAATTACAACACAACTCGTTGCTCTTAATACTGTCAATATAATTTAGTGTTTCAAATGTAATTCTCTCAAAAAATGGGAAGATTTTACATTTGTTGTATTTATTGTTGTATTCTATACAGTTACAGAATTCTAACATTTTTATATTTTATATTTTTATCTGGTTGTATGTCATGTTTAGATATATATTTGGACAGGCTGATCTTCCTTAGGTTTCTGTGCAATTCATCATTGTTTTTTAATTTTTTGAACTTTATCTTTAGTTGGTACTTTATTGCTACGGGTTTAAATCCAATGTTCAGCATATAATAGACAATACATGACGGCCAGTATATATGATGGTAGAAGAAACTGGGAAATTTGCTGGGAAGAACCACTGACCCATGGGATACTACTGGCAAGCTTTTTCACTTACCCACATTGGCGAGACTTGAACTCGAGTGGACAGGGGTTAGATGTCACTGATCTGTAAAGACAAGTGCCTTCGACCACTCAGCCACCTCGGGTCCCTCCTTTAGTTAGTACTGTATAGCCAATATTGTGCTCAGGTGCCATAATATGCTACATACATGCATGCATGCATACAGACTGATAGACAGACTGATTGATTGACTGACTGAGTGACCAACAGACTTGTGTGTGTTGATGATGGGTGTGTGTGTGATTTGGATTTTTAATGTAGCCTTAACAATTTTTCAGTCCTATCACTACCATGTCTGCAGTGTGGCAGTTGATAGTGATGTCTAGCACAGGGGCATCATGCCGCATACATGTAGCATGATGTCCCATCCAGTCACATTATCCTGACACCAGGCCGACCAGTCCTAACACTAACTCTTAATGCTGAGCACCTAGCTAAGCAGCTGTTAGTACCATTTTTATAACTTTTTGTTATGACTTGGCTCGGTTCGAACCCATGACCTCCCACATTTGAGGCGCACCCTCTAACCGCTAGGCCGCTGGAGCAGTGTATTGATGATGAACATGTCATGAAATACGTGATAGAGCCAATCAGATGTTAGGGCTTAAGTTGAAAGAACAATCTCCAGTCTGGATAAATCAATAATAGGACTAATTGAAAGAACATTCTTGAATATGGATAAATCAGTTTTAGTGCTAATTGAAAGAACATTCTCCAATCTGGATAAATCAGTGTTAGGGCAAATTGAAAGAACATTCCCCAATCTGGATAAATCATAGGGCTAATTGAAAGAACATTCCCCAATCTGGATAAATCAGTGTTAGGGCTAATTGAATGAGCATTCTCCAATCTGGATAAATCAGTGCTAGGGCTAATTGAAAGAACATTCTCCAATCTGGATAAATCAATGTTAGGGCTAATTGAATGAACATTCTCAAATCTAGATAAATCAATGTTTATTACACCTTATCCTCCAGATGAAATATATCAGGACATATAGTAATCCTTGTGTCCATCTATCCATTTTTCCTCTGTTCTATCACACAATCTTGTTAGAGAAACTAGTTCCACAGTTTTTGATGGATTGCCAGAAACTTGGTAATATTTTGGTCCTCTTAAGAAAATGCACATTGTAAAAATTCAGTGTGTTCCTGCAACTTGTAGTTCTACTGGTCATGGTTAAGATGAGCTTACGGGAATTTGCCTGTTGTCCACTATATATCTTTCCACTGTCCACCCATCAATATTTGTTTGTTCCACTTCGCCTGCTAAACAACTTTGAAGATTGCTATAAAAGTTTTCACATATTTATCCAAAGGTGTAGTTAATCCAGAATGAAAATACTGCTTCCCAATATGGCCACCATAGTGGTCATCATGAAATCTTTTTATCACTATTTCACCTGAATAGATGAGTCATATCATCATTGGGTTTTCACCAAAAGGTTTGTTATTTCTTGCAAATGTTAACTGAAAATAGTGCAGATTGTACATCTAGTATGCCCACAACTGCAGCAATCTTGACAATATTATTACTGCTATTCCTCCTAAATGTGAAGTCACACTGACACAAGTTTTTCACCAGAAGACTTCATATGGCATCTAGTTGGTTCGAAATAAAAATGATGCTGAGATGACCTTCAGTATGGCCACCATGGTGCTGGCCATCTTGAAAATGTAGTTATTGATACTCCACCAGAATGGATAGTAATATAAACATGGAATTTTCACCTAAAGACTTCTTATGATATATAGCTGGTTATAATGAAAATGGTACTGACATTACTTTGAATACTGCCTCAGTGAAGGCAGTCTTGAAGATCTTATCGCTACTCCCCTTGAATGGATACTCATATCAACATAAGGGTTTCACCAAGAGACTTCTTGTGACATCTAGTTGGCCCAAAGGAAAATTGTGCCAATCTTGCATCCAGTGTGGCCGCTTTCATGAAAATCGTTTTATTGCTCTTGAATTTCATGGATAGTTACAACACTCACCAGATAAAATGAAGTGATCAAGGATTCCTGGAGATTCTTTTTGGACAGTATAGCACCAGTCCCTTTTGAGAGACTTGAGTTGTAAGAGTTAATGCACTTTATGACTCATAGTTGAATGCAGTGAAATAAAATCTTGTGAATGCAACATATCTCACATTTTGTACTGGATCACCACAATTTTTTTTGAAATGTTATGGCTATCATCATTAAAAACACTGATTTTTTTTTTGTAGAGTTACTGCCCTTTTTATCTTGCAGCTGAATGCAGTGTAAAATAGAATGTTGTGATTCTGTGTTTTTTGCTTGAGTCATTGTTTCTAGTGACTTGGAACTTGACATAGAGTATAACAGAGTATTGTCAAAGTAACTGTTGCCACAGTGGACCAAAGTCAGAAAATGCTCGTATCAACAAATTAACTTGTCTCCTTGGTTTTCTTAAGAGTTACTGGCAATTTTATCCAGCAGCTGAATGCAGTCTAAGATAGAATTTTGTGAACATAGCTTGTCTTGCAGATTTTAACTCAACTGTTGAAACAATAGAAGAGCTTATGGGATGATCTTTTGTTTGTCATCCATCTGTCCATTGTCTGTCATGAATCGTCTGTCAGCATAAGTTTATTATGACTACTTCTTCTAAGCTACTTGGAGGATTGTCTTCAAACTTTAAATACACATTTGCCCCAAGGTCTAGTTCGGCCTACATGTAAATGAAAATGGTGCTGCTCAGACATCTGTTATGGCCACCACAGTGGACATCTTAAAAATCTTGTTATTATTACTTCTCCAGAATGGATCATCATATCAAAATGGGGTTTTTAACAAAAATGCTTCTTACAGTGTCAAGTTTGTCCTATATGAAAAAACGCATCCAGTATGCCTGCCATGGCAGTCATCTTGAAAATCTTATCATTACTCCTGGATGGATGGTCATATCAACATGGGGTTTTCACTAAAAGACTGCTTATTATGTCTACTTGGTCCTAAATGAAATGTTTGGAATGAAGTCCAATATTGTCACAATGGCAGCTATCTTGAAAATCTTGTTATTGTAACTCCAAAATGGATGATGCATGCTCTCATCAACATGCGATTTTCACTAAAAGACTTTTTATAATGTTTATTTGGTACTAAATAAAATAGTACCAATCAGAAATCAAATATGACCACCACAGCAACAATATTAAAAATCTTGCTGTTTCTCCTCTTTCTGAAAGGATGGCTACATCACTGTGGGGTTTTCACTAAAAGATTTAAATGAAAATGGTGCTTATCTGATGTCGAATATGGCTACTACAGCAGCCATCTTGTTATTGCTGTTGCTGATTGGAAAGTCACATCTTGAAAATATTATATTTGCTCCTTTTCAAATGGAAGGCATTATCAACATAGGGGTTTTCAGCAATAGACTTCTTATGATACACAGATACATCCAGTATGGCTGCCATGATGACTGTCTTCAAAATCATTTTGTCACTACTCCTCCTGAATGATCATTATAACATGGGGTTTTCGCCAGAAGATTTCTACTTTATCCTTTATGAAAATTGTGCCAATGTGACATCCTAAATGTGTATTACAGCAGCTGATTTCACAATCGTGTTATCACTGAAGAATATCAGAGATGGTTTCAACACTTAAATGGAAGAAATGGTCTTATCTTGAAATCCTGTAAATTGTTTTCATTCAGTAGAGCATCAGTCCTTTGGAGGGACTCTTTGTTTAGTGATTGTTGTTATACTTGTGTACATACGGGTGGCACTTGATTTACACCTATTCGATTTACACCCTTTCATTTTAATGCTATTTATAATGAATAAGACTCAACTTGCACCACTCAGCTTGTTTTTACATCATCGCTAGCACCATGTGCTGTGACTAGTGCAGAGCCCACATGTGTATTTACGTTACTTTCAGCTTATGCCAATATTGATCTATTTGTAACCTCAGGAATGCTTCATTGGTGTAAATCGAGTGTCAACTGTGTTTCATCAACTGATGATATGCATGTTGACCAGTCATTGTTATCGCACAATTTTCATAAGAGTTATGCCCATTTTTGATGATATTTGAGTACATTGCTTACCATTCCTCTAGTTCTGCAGGAAAAGACATTTATCTTGAGGGCCCTGAGTGGCCGAGTGGTCTAAAGCACTCACCGTTACAGATCATTGCCATCTCACCTCTGCGTGGGTTTGAGTCTTGGGTCGGCCAGTATGGATATGTGAGAAAGCTTGCCACTAGCTTCTTGTGGGTCAGTGGTTCTTTCTGGGTTTTTCCTGGGTTTTTCCTCCAACATTTATACTGGCTGCCATGTATAGCCTATCTTGTGCTGAAAAATGGCGTTAAACCCTACAACAGCATTACTTGCTCTCATTTTGAATAACCTTAATTTGATGGCTTGTGTTTAAAGAAGATATTGTTGCTGTTGAAAAGGTTCAGTGTCAGGCAACTAAATTAGTATTATAGAATCAAGAATACTGTATTTACTCGCTTACAAGTCAAGTCAAACTACAAACAACAAAGACCCTGATCTGCTATAGCATAGTGCACCTGCAGATCAGGGTCTCTTGTTTGTTCTATTGGTTACTCCTAGCAAACTGCATAGACCCAGATCTGCATGCATATAATACGCTGGCAGATCTGGGTCTGTGCAGTTTGCAGTTGGACTCTTATTATCAAGTATTTATGGTTACGGTATCTTTCATGAGCAATGTCTATTGCAGTTAGGATTCTGAACAACTGTTGTAGAAGGGAAAGAGTTCATAAACATATAATGGATATGATTCTGTTAGGTGTAGGCTTGTACAAAGGTAACAAGAGAAAAGAGTGAATCCAACAAGCTTTGTATATTTTAACAAAATAATTTATTTCTCTAGAAAACAATGTAAAAATTGGAAATAGGACTTACAGTTTGTGAATATAATCCAAAATTTAATCCTAAGATTGAAAAATACAAGTCCTATCACTAATTCTAATAGAATCTGGGTTCGAATCTCGATGAAATTCCAATATGGAAGCGATGACATAAGATGTCTGTACTGATGGTAACAGATCCTCGATTGAATCACAGTTTATAATGTTTCCGTTAAACTCCAGAATAAATTTCCACTGAATTTCTTTGTCCCAGAACTTTGATAAATATAAAGCACTTGTTTAGTTTTCTAGAGAATAAATTATTAAATTCCAAAAAACAGATGAACTTCAAAAACAATCTGGCAACAACAATTGAAACCTCTTGAGCCCTCAAGGTTTAAAATACAACTGACTAAATCTGCTAGAGAGCGTCTGTTTAAAGCCGTGATTTTAGATCACATGGTATCTCATGTGATGGACTTACCTGACACTAATTTGAACATAGCAATAGAAAAAATGCCATTTATCAAGTATGCAAGAATAGCCATATCAAAGAATCAAATTCTAACACTGAAATAAATTTAAAAATAAAACATTGTTTATTCAGACTAACACATAGGCTAAAATGACCTTGGCAATAGCCAATCGTTTTAGCGTAGTGTTTGCAAAATCTATGAACCAGAGTGAGCTAAAAATAGTGCTGAAGAAAAACAAACTGAATTTACTGGATAAGATATTGAATCCCATAGAAATAATCATTAAAATAAAATGTAATGAAACAAAATTAAGATAAAAACGAATTTTAAAACTAACACACAAGCAATTTAATTACATATAAGTAACAATACAGAGAATAGTACAGAAAGTGATAAGAGGTTGTCATTATAAAATTACAGAACAGTTTTCATAGTCAAGGCACAGACAGATTCTCAGTACGTGAAATCGTATGCTCTGTCAGATGATGTAGTGTGTGTTAACAGTGTTATAACTTCAAGAGTGCTTTGTAGAATATTTGGAAAATTCGATGACAAGATGAATCGTGTACAGCGAACAGTTACAAATTTAAGTGTTTTATTTTGTGTCTTAACTGTAATGTATTGGATGTGCCTATGCCACATTTTGTTACATGTTGTGATGCACAGACTACGAGATTGATACATATTGATACACGTAAACAATAAAGGGGCATACAACTTAAAAGTAATTATGGCCCTTGAAGATTAAAAGTAAGTTTTATTAGGTAAATATTGTGTTTGACTTAGTTCTGCACCTTTAGTATTGCTGTTTCTATCAAAATGGCAAAATTACTGATGCAAACATTGGTGAATCAATTCATCCCTACTGCCATGTATCATTCAGTGCAAAATAAATCCTCCCAGTAACAGAAGTATAAAGTTTTCAAAACAATAGTCAAACAGGTTATAATCTTTTCAGCAATAGTTTACAGCTGCGAATCACTTTCTTTAGACATGAACATAACAGGCAAATCACTTTCTTTAGACATGAACATAACAGGCAAATCACTTTCTTTAGACATGAACATAACAGGCAGATCACTTTCTTTAGACATGAACATAACAGGCAAATCACTGTTAAATCACCTTGGTGGCAATTTTGGAGATCTTGTTTTTGCTACTCTTCCTGAATGCAATATTATTTGTGTTGACAGATTTGTTGGCAGATGCTGAGGTTACTGGAAGCAAGGTTAGCACAAACTTTGAGTTCAGAGTTGGGCACAACAAAATAAAATGGTAATAAATAAAGATAAAGCAAAATGTACAATACTGGACAAATCACAAAAAGTACATAAATTATGGAACCCTAAACTATTTCTTCATATATAATCATCAGTTAGAATACGTCAAAGATGAAAAGCTTTTAGGTATATCTATCTCAAGGTAATAACTGACATTGGAATGGCTGTATTGACAATATTTGTAGAGCACAGATTGGCATAGAATTGTTTAAAAATCAAGAAAGTTTTACCATGTATGTGTATTACAGATATTCTTCCATTTCTGGATTATTCTTTTATTGTAATGGGAGACTGTGCCAAATCTCAGCTTGATTGCATTTCTAAACTTCAGAAAAGGGAAGCACATTTTATTTTATTTTAGATGCACTAATTGATAGTCATCAAAAGCATTGTTTATGGACCTAAAATGGCTCACAATATGTGAATGAATTGATTTTCACAAGCCAGTTTTTGAACATAAATGTTTACACGGAACTGCACTAGGGTACCTGAGAGAAAATCCAAGTTTTCAGCATTTTACCAATTGAGGTCAACAATCACACAGAAACCATCATGCACCAGAACTAAGAACAGAGCAGTTTAGGAAAAGCTTCATGTATTCTGGTACAGATCTGCAGATCTGTAGAATACTCTACTATTGCAGGTAAAGTCAGCAGAAAATATTACAGTATTTAAGAAAAGATATTTTGAACCTGTACATGTTATTAATACATTGTAATAGAATTTAGTATTTATAATACTAAAGACATTTTAAAATAAATGGTAATTACTATTACAGTTACGGTATGAAGACCTAAGCGAAAAATTGTCCTCGACAAGTCACCCTCTAAAAAGAAAGTATTATTATTATAATTATTATAATTATTATTATTATTATTGTTATTATTATCTGAGTTAATCATTGTCCTAACCCACAGTTGTAGCTTCTGCCATTAGCTTGAAATATGTACACTTATGCTTGACATGCAGATTACAAATAAGAGTGCATTGGTTCATGGGTGTAACCATTGGAGTGGCAGCCTGTAACAGTTGCATGACCTGGCAGGGCAAATAACATTTTTTTTTATTAACCTCACATTTAAATACATGTGAATGTCATGTCCAAATTGGGATTCATACCATATCTTGAAAATCATGATTCCAGCCAGTGTACAAATATTCTCCATTATATTGGTTTTATTCCCCAAGACTCACTAATCAGTGGCACATTGGCACTTGAATGAATGTCTTGTAGATGAACAGTAGTCTGGTTCAGCATACCTTTTTGTACCCAAGGTTTTGCTCATGAGGTTTGGTTAGCTTTCATATTACTTTTATCAACAACCAATCAAACTGGTTTTACCAGAACAAAGAACCCTGACCTTAGATCACAATCATGATTTGAAGATCTAATAATGTTAAAGCTTTATGTTCCATGTTGAAAAGTAGACTATGTGGACAAGATATACAAATTTCAAATGCCAGTATTGAAGCTTCATTCCTGTGCAAAGAGTTTTTTTAAAAATAATTTGAGATAATGGCATGTCATGACTGTCTCTTGCAATGCAGAGAATACTAAATGATAATTTAAAGAAATGTACACCAGTATGGAAGCTTCATTCCGGTGCAAAGAGTTTTTTTGAAATAATTTGAGATAATGGCATGTCATGACTGTGTCTCTTGCAATGCAGAGAATACTAAATGATAATTTAAAGAAAAATGTACACGAGTGTCAAGAATAAACCAGAAGTAGAGGGAGACCCTTAACACTGGGCAGACAGCATGTAAGGAGGAGGAGATGAATTCCACATTGTATTGTCATGTATGAGCAATGATGGAAGCAATGTGTCAAAAAGGTCAGTGTGGCACATTCAAATTGTGCATCCCACCCATAGATCAAATGGAGGGCTGGCAAATTAGAGTGTACAGCCTGTGACTTTTCGAGTGATTATATAAAGGTGTATTTATAAAGGTATATTAAACTGACTAAAAACACCAGTACATTGTAATACCATTTTACTCAAGACAAGTAAATGTATAGTATCTGTTATAGCAGGAGCACCAGGCACAGTACCGTATGTGTACTGTATCTATTGAACAAAATTGACAGCTACCTCAGGAGCACCAGCACAGTACTGTAAGGCCAGATGAGTTTCTAGTCAGTCTTCTGTCCTTGTTTCTCATTGCCGACCCTAACACTTTTTTCCTCCCATGGTAAAAAAAGCCCAAAACAACAAAAAACAAAATATCACATTAAATATATATGATGTTTAAAAAAAATGCCACCCCCACCACCCAAAAATTAAAATAGCTTATTTTAAAACCAGTGAAACCAGAAACACACATTATTTTATTTAGCCTAATACCATATTACTGTAGCTGTTGAACAAAATTGACAGCTACCTCAGGAGAACCAGGCACAGTACTGTAAGGCCGGACAAAATAATATGTGTTTATGGTCATCCTACTGTCTCTGTTTCTCATTGCCAACCTAGCATTCCCTAAGTGGTAAAAAAAAAAAATCACAAATCATCACATTAAATATATATGATGTTTTTTTAAAAAAACAAACAAAAAAACAACCCCCCCATAAAATAACCATGACCTGCCTACCCTTATTTTAAAACCAGTGTAACTGGAAACATTATTTTATTTGGCTTAATGCCATTTGACTGTAGTGAATGTACACTGTATCTATTGAACAGAATTAGCAGCTATTGCAGGAGAACTATGCACATGGTCATGACGTAGTCAGTTGATGCAAATCCAACCCCAACCCCTAAGTTTCTTGTTTATTGATAACTATTTAGGTCAGACTTTTTGCCTGACATAGATGTGACACTCGATTCATGACATAAATGTATTCCTGGGGTTATGGCTTAAGTTGAAAGTAATTTTCCCATAGGATACTTCTAAATTAAGGAAGTTTTTGTGGAAATTATACCTAAAAGATTTCAA
This sequence comes from Megalonaias nervosa, assembly GCA_016617855.1. Classification (NCBI taxonomy): domain Eukaryota; kingdom Metazoa; phylum Mollusca; class Bivalvia; order Unionida; family Unionidae; genus Megalonaias; species Megalonaias nervosa. The sequence goes on from JAECUM010029671.1 coordinate 13,313, forward strand.
GTAATGATTATTTATGCATAAATTTCAAATAGATTAATACATGTAATAATTCATTGCTGTGCACAGTTCACAGTATATGGTACCACTGATGGTCTAAAAACGAGCACAGTGGCACAAATTGAATGTTATATCTTCGTTATAAATGGCATTAAAATGAAAGTGCATGAATCAAATTGCATATAGCAAGTGTCACCTTATAGCATTTTTCCAAATTAAGCAACTGAAAGATTTGTTCTTGTTTTCTTGAAAAAACTCGTAGACGACAGGTTTTATTGTTATATGTTCTGTCATTAAAATGTTGTTTGTTTCTTGCTATTGTTATGTCCCTTATGTTAAAACCTTTATAAAATAAAATAAAAAAAAGACTTTATTTAAAGAGGGTAACTCAATTAGCTAAGAGCTAATCTACCTTGAGGCCCTCATACAACGGAATTTATTTATTTTAGCTGCATCTCTGAAGCCACTGGATATACTGGGTTTGGAAGAAGGAAATAGAGTGGGCATTTCTAATCTCAACTGGAATACTATTCCAGAGCAAAGTTCCAGAGTATTGGAAACTTTTTTTAAATAATTCCTTATTTGGTTTGGGAATTTTATACTGTTTGGTAGACATGGATCGCATGTGGGGAGTATTACCAGGTAGCCTATATTGGAATAGTGATTGTAAATATTCAGGAGCACTATTATTGGACATCCTGTACATTAATTTGGCTTTTCTCAAACGGATTCGGTCTTTAATAGGTAATATTTTTAACTTACCTTGCTTTCTTTCTGCATTGATATTAACCCAAATGCTCTTTTTTGAAGATGTGCCAGCTTTGCGAAGTTTTTATCATTTGAATTACCCCATACTGTATTACAGGAGTCTAAATAGGGTTGTATGTAACTGTTATAAAATAGTTGTCTGTGCCTTTCAGGGAGAAAGTGTCTTATCCTACTGAGAAGCCATAAACTTTAATTGACTTTTTTACTGATATGTTTGATATGTTCAGTCCATGATAGGTTATTGTCTACCAAAACACCAAATAGTCTATCATGACAGACCATTTGCAAATTTCTATCCTTCCATGTCAGACATAGTTCATCACTATCAAGTTTTGTCCTTTTTTGTCGTGTTGAGATGAGTAATATTTTAGTTTTACCAGTATTTAGCACCATGCCATTGCATGTGCACCATGTGTCCAGTTTGTTTAGGGCATTCTGTAAGAAATTTCGAGTTCATGCTTTGTGTTTTGGATGTCTGACAATGTTGTGTCATCTGCATAGAGATCTGTAGATGATATTGAGTCCCTTAGTACAAATGGTAGGTCATTAATAAATAAAATAAATAGTAATGGACCTAGAATTGAGCCTTGTGGTACTCCACATCTAATTGTTCCAGGTTCAGACAGAACATTATTTATATAAACATGTTGTGTTCTCTCACTTAAGTATGAAGTAAACCATCTAACTGTGCTTTCATCACATTGGTAGATTTTCAGTTTCTTCAAAAGGATTTCATGATCCACCATGTCAAAAGCTTTCCTGAAATCTACAAATACAGATCCTATTATTCTACCTTGGTCGAGTGCTTGAAGTTAGGGGGATCAAGGCAGTCTCACATGAATGTTTCTGTCTAAAGCCTGATTGATTAGGGCGTAACAGCAAGTGTTTGGTTAAATATGACATGAATGAGTCATGGACATGTTTTTCAATCAGTTTTGACAAGTTTGGTAGTATTGAGATTTGCCAGTAGTTATCAGCATCATACTTAGAACCAGATTTGTGAATAGGAGTTAATTTTGCAGTTTTCCATATTTTGGGGACAGATGAGGTTGCAATACTTAAATTGATTATGAATGTTATGCTATCTACAATAGCAGAGGCAGAAGATTTAATGAGTTGTGGACCAATCTGATCAAGTCCTGTAGCTTTCTTGGTATCAAGTTCACTGAGACATTTTTTAACAAACTTTTTTGATACTGGTGGGATAGAGAAACATACCTCCTTAGAGATTTTGCTGCTGCAGAACTTGTTCAGTTCATTAAAGTTGTTTTGAATCACTGGTTCTTTTAACTTTGTGGTAATGTTGGTGAAAAAATCATCGAAAACATTTGCAATGTCATTGTCATCAGTGACTATGGTGTCATTCACCAGAAGTGAGTGAATTTTATTTATCTGATCTTTGTGTGTTCCTCCAGTGAGTTCGTTGAAGACTTTCCAAATGGAGTTTTTGTTGCTGTTTTTGTTTTCAAGCAATGATTGATAATAATTCTTTTTAGCTTTATTAATTATACTTGTTATTTTATTTCTCCATACTTTATATTGTGCATGGTTTCCCATAGCCTTGAATTGGTCTTGTGTTTTCATAGCATCTAGGATTTCAGTAGTAAGCCAGTTAGGTTGGATTTCATTATTTACCCGATGTACTTTCAGTGGTGCATACTTAGATTAGAGACTACAACCATAAATAAGTCAGTCCACACCCTCAGAACTTCATCTATGTCATCCAAATTTTGAATCATATTCCATGGAACTTTATATAGGTCATTGAGAAATTGTTCTTCATTAAAATTTTTGAACAATATGTAAGTGATAGTTTTGTGTGTATTTTTCCTATTTCTTTTGCATTTAACCTTTCTTGTCAAAAAAGTAGGATAGTGGTCACTAAGACCAACTTTTGGTACAGTAACACAAGCCACATTGTCTGGTAGGTTGGTATAAATGTGATCAATAAGAGTGTTTGACTTTTCTGTTACCCTTGTGGGCACATTTACCAGCTGGACTAGGCCTAATGATTCAATAAATTCCATCCACTTGTTCCTTATTTGAGTATTGAGAAGGTCCTTATTTATATCACCGAGTATATATGTTTCTTTCTCCTGTGCAAGAACATTTTCCATTTGTTTCGAAAAGTTTTCATTCCAAATTGCATTGGAGGAAGGTGGCCTATAAATGAAACCCACTAGGAATGATTTTGCATTATTTTGAGAAATTTCCACCCAAGATAAATAGTATAAAGGCTGTTCCCTCACCCCTCCCATCCTGACTCTTAAGGACATTGACTTCAGTTCACATTCCTGATACTGAAATGAGCCTGCTTGTGATCAGGATAGTATATAGATGCAGACAGTGATGTACAGACCAACTTTGTTCTTATATAATTTGTCATGGCAGGAAGAGGGCAGTGTAACTGTATACTTGATGGAACTTCTGATGTTGTATTGCTGTCAGACTTTATGTCTGAAATAAATTGTTTTATCTAACATTTCATCCACAGGTGAATTTAGTTATGGTCATGTATTAAAGCTGTGAGCTTGTTTTAGAACCAGGCTGGAAATAAGGATATAAATTGTCTAGAGATGCTGCAGTAACCAGTCTAGAACTAAATTTAGATTGAAGTATTAGTAAATTATGTTGGACTTTTTGGAAACAAACAAGAAGTGTGTACAGAGGCCCCCTTTATAGTAGAAAATTACAGCACAATAAAGTAAATAATTTGATATACAGTCTAGACCAGAATCCTGTGATAATTTTGAAATTTGATTTACTGTCAGGATTTCTAATTGTGGTGATAATTCATGACTTTGATGAAAATTAATTCAGTGCAACAACCATTTAATCATCTAAGATTCTTGCAATTTAATTTGCATGGTGGAAATTCAGTTCTGCACCATTCCTTTTGTTTTGAACATCAGGCAGTTTGAAAAATGGCAGTTTCAAGAAGACTTTATTTGGACAAATTAATAGGTTATTAATTAATGATTGATTGATTAGCAGAAACAGATGATTGGGGCTTTGCAATGTTGGTGAAGCCCTATAGTAATATTTTCCATTTATAGGCCATCCATCCAACGCAAAATAATATGGTCTCTGCAAGATAACTTTATTGGGAATTGTTGGATTTTTACCATTTTTGGTATGCAGCTTCAGTGTTATATTGGTGAGACCTCAGAAGAGCTCAATTTTATTTAAAGGATTTATGGCCTTTATTGTCTAAAGTTCTAACTTTTCATTTCAAGAACTTTTTCTCTACCAAGAATTGTTGGATTTCAGCCTGATTAGGCAAGCAACTTTATGTTGATTAGGCCTTAATGAGTTTTGATTTCCAGCTTTGCACAGCATAATTTGCAAGGATTCTGTCCCATTTACAAGTGTGAAAGTGATTTGGATTTTTTACATAGCTTTAACAATTTTTCAGTCATATCTCTAAGATGTCTGCATTGTGACAGTTTATAGTGATGTCTAGCACTGGGGCATCATGCCCCAGATATTTAGCATGATTTCTCACCTAGTCACATTTTCATGACACCTGAGGCTGACCAGTCCTAACACCAACCTCTTAATTCTGAGCACCTAGCAAGGCAGCTGTTAGTACGATTTTTATAAGTCTTTGGTATGACTTATCCAGGATTTTGAATCCACAACCTTCCGCATCTGAGGCAGATGCTCTAACCACTAAATCACCAGAGTAGTTTCCATTTACTAGAGTTTCATCCCCTAATTGCCTGTCCTCGTGACTTTCTTTAGCATAACGTAACCAAGGATTGTTGAATTCTTTGAATAAGATTGATTTCAATAGCATTATATACAGGAGTTGTGCTCCCAGTTTGGCTTTTTCTCTTGACTTTGGTTTATGTAGCACAAACCTTACCAAGGCTGTTTGGATTTAATCAAAATTTTGCATAAACCTTACCAAGGCATTTGGATTTGACCATAATTTGCATAACCTTACCAAGGCCATTGGGATTTCAACCAAATTTTGATAACCTTACCAAGATTATTGGGATTTCAACCAAATTTTGATAACCTTGCCAAGATTATTAGGATTCCAACCAAATTTTGCATAAACCTTACCAAGGCTATCAAAATTTCAGCCCAGTTTTGATAACCTTACCAAGACTATTTGGATTTCAACTAAATTTTAATAACCTTACCAAGACTATTGGGATTTCAACCAAATTTTGCATAAACTTTATCAAGGCTATTGGGATTTCTGCCAAATTTTGCATAAACCTTACTAAGGCTATTGGGATTTCAACCAAATTTTGCAGAAACCTTACTAAGGCTATTGGGATTTCAACCAAAATTAGCAGAACCTTACTAAGGCTATTGGGATTTCAACCAAATGTTACATAAACCTTACTAAAGCTATTGGGATTTCAACCATATTTTACAAGCAGCTTTGTATTGATGAGAATTTGATCAGAACTTGAAGGAGTTTGAATTCCATTGTTTTAACCTGTAATTACTTGTCTTCCCTGACTTTGGTTTTGGCAGCATTACTTTGCCTAGGATTTTTGGATTTCAACCAAAATTGATGTGCAGCTCTGATTGATGATACCTTAAATGAGTCCAGCTTCCAGCATTCCACAGCATTGTCAGAGTTTTGCTTCCCGATTGTCTGTCCTCCTCACTTTGGTGTTTGCTGTATTAGTTTAATTAGGATTGCTTGATTTCAATCAAATTAGCATGCAAGTTTATAATGGTGAGACCTTGCATAAGTTCAGTTACCAGTTTCTCCACAACATCATTTCAGGAGTTATTACCCCTGGTGATGATTTCCCCTGACATTGATTTCTTCAGCTTTATAAACTTTACCAAGGATTGTTGGATTTCCACCAATTTGGCATGCAGTTTTATATTGAGACCTTGAATTAATTTTGGTTTTAGCTTTCCATAGCATCATTTTTGAAAATCATGGCATTGATTGTCCATCCTCCTGTTCGTGTTTCTGTGGCATAACTTTAACAAGGAATGTTGGATTTCAATCAGATTTATCATGTACTTTTATATTGAAGAGACACTGAAGGAATTGTTGAAACCCATGCCTAGCAAATTTTAATGAGTGGGGCCCTTTGTTACGCACACATTATTAATAGCTGTAGTTTATTATGAAACCTCTTTCCTGAGCACTAGTTACCATATTTACTAACTTTTAAGTAGGGTCTGACAGCACAGTTATGCAATGTCAGATCAGGGTCATGTTGTTTATTCTGTTGATTAGTCCAAACAAACTGCATAGACCAAGATCTGCCTGCATATTATGGGATTGCAGATTTGGATCTGTACAGTTTGCAGTTGGATACATCATAAAAGCCACCATATATGGTATATCCTTGACTATAGTATGATTAAAGACTGAACTAAAAGACCTAATAGATTTTTTTGTACATCTTCTGAGGAAATTAATTGTTTAGAAAGTTATAAAAATCAGCATGGACCCAGTGAAAATGGTTTATTTAGAAAATGTCTGGTGTGAGCAGAAAGGAACAAGCTTTAATGCTCAGATTTGGATGTCAGTTTATAATTTATTTTGCATGGAATTATGTTAAAACTATGTTATTTAAGTTTCATGTTACTTGTATATATTTATGGATATATCTGCTTAATTTCTGGACAAGTTAAATAAGCATACATAAAGCATTCAGAATGTTCAAAACAGTTCCTTTTCAAAATGTCTTTATAGCATGAAGTGTATCCATAACCAATTCAGCTTTCTTAAGCAAAGTCTTGTTTATTTATTCCATATTCAGTTAGTCACTTGAACTTGCATATTTTTCATCCTGTTAATAAGTAATACTTTGTTTAAACAAGTATGTTCTTATATGCCTTTTGTTGTATGAAGACTTTCATTCATTTTGACATAACATTTGGTTTTTATGCCTTCACCTGTAATATAGGAATCCTTTTGTATATCCATCCATCCATGCTCCATTCACCTGTAATATAGGAATCTTTTTGTATATCCATCCATCCATGCTCCATTCACCTGTAATATAGGAATCCTTTTGTATATCCATCCATCCATGCTCCATTCACCTGTAATATAGGAATCCTTTTGTATATCCATCCATCCATGCTCCATTCGCCTGTAATACAGGAATCCTTTTGTATATCCATCCATCCATGCTCCATTCAGCACATAATCTTTTTAGTACAACTAGTCCAAATGTTTTGATGGATTTTTTTATGAAACAAGGTAAATATTATGGTCATTTCCTGAAAAAGCACATGCTGACAAATCACCTTGCTCATCTAATTTTTAGAAGAGTTATTGCCCATTTTATATGTCCACCATAAGGCAGAACAGTGGTGTCCACCAATCTCATTTCTGCATAACAGCTTGAGTTGTCCACCATCTACAGATACCAAACTTTGTGCATGGCTTGCACTTCAAGGTACAAAGGTCAAATATCAAGATCACTGTGACTGAAAGAAGAAAAATAGTTTCTGTTGAACTTGAGTTTTAACCATTTACCTTTCCCAATTTTGTGGATGGCTTGCAGTTGGGGTAAGGAAGAACCCTACCAATTTTGTAGAGAAAGGATCACAGTCAAAGTCACGGTGACTGAAAGAAAATAACAAGTTTTTCCATCATCTATGGTGGGTTTAACTTCATGGCTGGCTTGCACTTGGGGTAAGGAACAACCCATTGGATTTCAGGGTGAAAAAGTCAAAGGTCAGGGTCACAGTGGCTGAAAAAACAAATAGTTGCAGTACACTAACATTATTTCTGCATATCATAGCTGGATCAAACATTGATGGTTTTTACATGGTATAAGGAAGAAGCCTGTAAATTGTGTTGTCAAAAGGTCATGGAAGATGCCTTTTGATTTAGTGGTCAAAAGTTCAGACATCAGGGTCATTGTGACTGCAAAAAGAAAGTGGTTTCTGCACAGAAATTTAAGTTATCTACACAGAGGAATATTAAACATCATAGTTCACATGTCTAATGTGCTGTTCACAGCACTCAACTTGTGCATACAACTAGTCTCAAAGTTTTCATTGGATCGATATTGTAAATGTTATGATCATGATGTGAATATGTACATCAATAAATGATGGTGCTCTTACAAGTTGTTACCCTTTTTGTGATGCTGATGAATGTAATGTTATTGGTATTTCTCCTAAATTACTTGGAGAATTGTCATGGCACATTAAACACATTCATCCAAAGGTATTGTTTGACTTAAATGAATATGGTGTTGCTCAGAAATCCAATATGGCCACCACAGCAGCCATCTTGAACAGCTTATTATTGCTACTGCACCTGAAGGGATGGTGATATGAAGATGAGGATTTTCCCCAGAAGACTTTTTACGATGTCCAGTTTATTCTAAATAAAAATGGTGTTAATATGTTGTCAATATGATCACCATCTTGAGAATCTTGCTATTACTTCTGTTCCTGAACAGAAAGTCATATCTGCATGGGGTTTTCTCCAGAAGACTTCGTATGATGTGTAATTGGTCCTAAATGAAAATGGTACCACAGAACATCAAATATAGCCACCATAGTGGTCATCTTTAAAATTTTGTTCTTGCTACTCCACCAGAAGGAATGGTCATATATATATCAACATTGGGTTTTCATCAAACGTCGTCCTGAAAATCTTGTGATTGCTGCTCCTCTGGAATGGAAAGTCAGAGATATTTATTGGAAAGAATCTTTGGTATCTAGTTGTTTTTCAGTAAAAATTATACTGATATGATATCCAATATGACCACCACAGTAGCCATCATGAAAATATGGTTACTCGTAGATCGAGAGTTTTATCAGCATAGGGTTTTCACACAAGACTCCTTGTAATGTCAAGTTATTACTGAATGCAGATGGCGCTGATCAGAATATATGCATGATTGTACAGTTAGGAAGAGTCATGGACTTTGTTTTACATTTGACTCATTTCCATCATGGATGAAGAGGTGGGATGCAGAAGAGGCAAGAGAAGATTGCTCGCCACTTTCCTCTAATTTCAGCTGGAAGGCATGTAGTAGTCAGACTGCATGAGGTAATAATTATTGTGTATGTTACAATTTGGCAGATCAGGGTCTGTGTTGTTTGTTTTACTGATTACTCCTTGCAAACTGCATAGACCCAGGTCCACTAGTGCATTATTTGATCTGTGTAGTTTGACTTGTCTTATAAGCAAGTCATAGATGTCAACCTCTTGAGATGAAAACCTGTATGCCAGACCAATAAAAACTTTACAAAGATAAAAAAAACCTTACATGAAAAAATGTATTCATACATTATATAAGATCAACAGTTTTAAAACAACAGATGCTATACACAAAGTATTTTTACACATATTTACATAATTATTTACATTTCTGAAACTTTATTTCATTCTTTTTACTTATAACGTTATCGTCTTCATGCATTGGCTGAGCAAAGAAGCTTTTGATGGATGCTGCCTTCTTCATTTCAAAATTTCTTTCATGCAGTTTTGTCCTGAAGTGTTCCTCCAGATCATATATGCCCTACGCCACCACTTTAATGTCTTTACTGCATATTTTACAAAAAGCATGGGAAGATCCTAACTTGGATATATCTACAATGCCAGGGAAGACTTTAATCCAATCAGTCTGAAACTTGCCACTACCTCCGTCAGTGTCTTCAAGCTTGTGTTTCTTTGAGTTAGGCTCAACCATTTGATGGATGGAATATTTCAACTAGATGAAAGAAAAAAAATTATAAATTTAGATTTGACATGTGATACAGGAAGATCTCCTGATTACAAATGTGTTATGAATTTATATTTTTCCCCATAAACCCCAAGATATTACGCCAGGAGCTATCCAAAAATAGAAATCTAGAAATAAAAAAATTGTCAAAGTAGCAGTCCAGAAGTTTATATCTCGTAAGCTGTTGATCGTTTCTATTAAAAATGCATATCTGGTGTTTGAAAAGTTATGAATTTGCTATATGGTGTGCTGATTTTGGTCACAAACTTGATATAAATTGGCGGTGTTACATATTTTCGAGCCATGAGAACGATGTCACTCGGAATCTGTACTACTTCCGACATTATGGCAATGCATCTTCCTGTTTGCATTACGTACCTGACAAACTTAATTCAAAACTATGACGATAAAATGCTGGTGCTAAATTCAGCAGACTATTTATTTTTAATTAGTATGTTGTTAAAAATTTTAATAAATCAACTTTATCTCCACACAGAAAAGTCAGAGGAATTATGGTTACACCAACATGACTGGCACACTATGCAAAGTTTGAAAATTGATGTAAACTTTATGCATTTGATAGTAATAAGTATAAATAATAAAATAATAATGTATAAAATAAGAAAACATACTTACTACACAGGTAGTTAGTCAGTATTAGAAATCCAAGTGAGCATCAAATTTCAGAGCGATAAACGACAAGATCTTCACACACAGGAGTTGAACCATGAATGAAACTCATTTCATTTCCTAATGAAAAACGCAGTTTTGATTATGATTTGATTGGTTGATTTGGGAAACCCTGATCTCATTGAATTCTCATTCTAAAAAAAAAAAATTATGCCCAGAGTCTCAGGTGCACACAATACAAAAAAAAAAAATTAAGAAGAAAAAATTTAAATTTTTTTTACAAAAAACTACAAAATAGTTGTAAGGCTGTACACTGACGAAAAAGGAAACTACCGTACAAATTATGGGTAAACCGTACAAGTTGACACCTATGGCAAGTACATACAGTTTAAAAATTGCTATTACTTTGCCATTTTGTAATATTTTTTAAATGGACTTGTGGTTGCAGCTGTAGCATGAAGATGCGGGCGGAGTAATGTGTAATAAAATATTGTATGGAAATACCATGGCAAGTGATTGGAATTATATATATATATATATATATATATATATATATATATATTTTTTAAGAGAATGAGCTGAAAATTATAATGAATGTTTTACCTGTATTCATAATTATTTGTCAGTTTGATAAAATAATAAAAGATGTGTAAAAAAATTAAAGATACTAGTAATTCAGGCTATTTAGCAAACCAGATAAAACAAGTCATTGTACCAGTAGTTAATCACCAATGTAAAATTAAGAAAGCTGGGTCTTTGCCATTGCTTCAGTCAGACTCCAATAAAAACAAATCTGTGGGCTTTATCAGAGCACCTGTCGAAGTGCCCAGGATCTAGGGTAATGAGGGTATTTCTGTCCTTGTTCCAGCTATTTCACATTCAAAATATCATCCTAGTTACACTTAGATCCAACAGACTGGTATCTTTTTTCCATGTTTATGAGTTGTTTATGTGGCCTACCATACAAATAATCCAGATTGCAATTGATTTGGATATAAAATGCAGTGATGGTTGCTGGAGATGCCTTATAAATTGTGTTGAGGCTGAGCTACTTATCAGGCCTTTGATAAGGAGGGTGTGTGGACTGATGCAACCCTACCTCCCTCTTCCTTTCCATTCATTTTTGTACTCAAGAGTATCTGGAGCTGCACTATGTACCCCTTTAGTGGACCACCATTCTACATATATTTTCTTTTTTTTAATATTTGAAATACTGAATTTCAGTTTGAGATCATGGCCATAAAACCTAGCCTTAGATTTGAAAACTTGTATTGTTTAGTGTGAGAATACTCCATGCCTTAGATTTAAAAACTTATATCTTTTACTGTGAGATTAACTTCTATACATTAGATTTGGAAATTTTTTATGTTTTTGTGTGATAATAGATTCAAAGCCACAGATGTGAAAATTTGTGTTTTTAGTGTGAAAATAGACTCTAAGCCAAAGATTTCAAAACTTCTGTGTTTAGCTTGAAATAAGACTCTTTGCCACAGATTTTACTGTCACAAAGTCTGTATAATTTAGTGTGAGAATAGACTCTTAAACCTGATTTTAATGTTACAAAGCCTGTGTGTTTTAGTGTGAGAATAGACTCTTACTCCAGAGCTTTTAATGTCACAAAGCCTGTATAGCGTGAGAATAGATTCTTACTCCACAGATTTTAATGTCACAAAGCCAGTATAGTGTGAGAATAGACTCTTACTCCAGAGATTTTAATGTCACAAATCCCGTGTGTTTTAGTGTGAGAATAGACTGCTAATACACAGATTTTAATGCCACAAAGCTTGTGTGTTTTAGTTTGAGAATAGACTCTTACTCCACAGATTTTAATATCACAAAGCCTGTATAGTGTGAGAATAGACTCTTACTCCACAGATTTTTTAATGTCACAAAGCCTGTATAGCGTGAGAATAGATTCTTACTCCACAGATTTTAATGTCACAAAGCCCGTATAGTGTGAGAACAGACTCTTACTCCACAGATTTTAATGTCACAAAGCCCGTATAGTGTGAGAATATATTCTTACTCCACAGATTTTAATGTCACAAAGCTCATATAGTGTGAGAATAGATTCTTAGCCACAGATTTTAATGTCACAAAGCCCGTATAGTGTGAGAATAGATTCTTAGCCACAGATTTTAATGTCACAAAGCCCATATAGTGTGAGAATAGATTCTTAGCCACAGATTTTAATGTCATAAAGCCCATATAGTGTGAGAATAGATTCTTAGCCACAGATTTTAATGTCACAAAGCCCATATAGTGTGAGAATAGATTCTTAGCCACAGATTTTAATGTCACAAAGCCCGTATAGTGTGAGAATAGATTCTTAGCCACAGATTTTAATGTCACAAAGCCCGTATAGTGTGAGAATAGATTCTTAGCCACAGATTTTAATGTCATAAAGCCCATATAGTGTGAGAATAGATTCTTAGCCACAGATTTTAATGTCACAAAGCCCATATAGTGTGAGAATAGATTCTTAGCCACAGATTTTAATGTCACAGAGTCCAAGTGTTTTAGTGGGAGATAGACTCTTAAGCCAGATTTTCCTGTCACAAAACCTGTATAATTTAGTGTAAGAATAGATTCTTAATGCACAGATTTTAATGTCACAAACCTATATAGAATGAGAATAGACTCTTAGCCGCAGATTTTAATGTCACAAACCTATATAGAGTGAGAATAGACTCTTAGCCACAGATTTTAATGTCACAAACCTATATAGAGTGAGAATAGACTCTTAGCCACAGATTTAATGTCACAAACCTATATAGAGTGAGAATAGACTCTTAGCCACAGATTTTAATGTCACAAACCTATATAGAGTGAGAATAGACTCTTAGCCACAGATTTTAATGTCACAAACCTATATAGAGTGAGAATAGACTCTTAACCACAGATTTTAATGTCACAAACCTATATAGAGTGAGAATAGACTCTTAGCTACAGATTTTAATATCACAAACCTATATAGAGTGAGAATAGACTCATAGCCACAGATTTTAATGTCACAAACCTATATAGAGTTAGAATGACTCTTAGCCACAGATTTTAATATCACAAACCTATATAGAGTGAGAATAGACTCTTAGCCACAGATTTTAATGTCACAAAGCCTATGTGTTTTAGTGTATGAATAGACTTAAACTGTAAGATTTGAATGTGACACAGCTAGTCAGGACACTTTAACTGTCCGATATGTTTACTACTTCCTTGACAGATTGAGCCATCATAAAATATTCGTACATATTTTCAAGAACTAAACTAATAAAAATGATTTTAAGAGATTATTCTCAGTATTACTCAATACATTGTTGTTTATTCAATAGGCTGCATCACAAGATTTTGTAAGGCACAGATCCAAGTTTTGTATTCAGCCTAACAAATCTATGACGATTCCTTGCTTATGTAACATTCAGTTCAACAGGATCTGGGTGAAAATTGAACAAGAATTTGTTCAAGCAACCATCATTTGTTTGAATCTCACCATAGTTATTCTTTACATTGAATTAAGGAACATCTATATACTGCATTACTGGTCATAGATCTAGAAATACTATATATGCTATAGTAAAAGAGATTGTTCACATGTTGTCTGTATACTATTGTCCATCTGTCATTTAGCACACATTTGTCTTCTAAAGGATTGTGTGAAACTTGACAAATACATTCATTCCATGGTCTAGTTGGTCCTAAATGAGAAGGTGACACTTGGGCATCCAGTGACCATCTTGAAGATCTTGTTATTTCTACTCTTCCTTGAATGGATGGTCATATCAGGATAGATTTATCACTAAAAGGTGACTTATAATGTCAAGTTGGTTCTATATGAAAATGGTGCCGACCTTTGGCTATCTTGAAATCTTGCTATCTCTAATCAACCTGCAGGTAAAGTCATATTGACCTAGAGTTTTCTCATTACTACTTATGTATAGCTGGTCCAAAATGAAAACAGTGTTGATCTCATGTCCAATGTGGACACAACAGTGGTCATCTTGAAAATATTGTTATCATTACACCTTTTGAATGAATGGTCACATCAACATAGGTTTCTTACTCAAAATGGTACCATACAGACATTCAGTATGCCTGCCACACTGGCCATCTTGAAAATCTTGAATGAATGGTTGTATAAGCATGGGATTTCATTTAAAGTCTAATTCATGGTAAGTGAAAATCGTGTCAGTCTGACTGCTGATGTGGCTTGCACTACAAGACTTACTGGTAACTTTACTCCCCCCCCCAATCCAGACCTTGTCATTATTAGGGTATAGGTAACTTGACTTCTTTGTGATGTGCACAGAGTAGTAAGCTCCTAGGAGGTAATTTTCCTCAGCCTGACAGCCTGAGGAAATTCCATCTGCTTTGTTTGAAAATTCTGAATGTTTGCTTCTGAAAAAAGTGATTATAAATTGTATGTTACAACACGCCTCATTTTGACCTGTTTTTTTTTTATGGAAGCCATGTTAATAATATTTGCTTGTACTTTTGTCAACCATCATACCTGTAGTAACTTACTGTGTGAGTCAAAATCTTGCACAGTATTTGGACCATCTGAGACAGTCACTTCACAAGTTCTTAAAACTCTCATACAGTTTTTGGACTGTATCACTCCCTCACTTCATCAGTTCATTTCTTACAGAGAAATAAATTTCTCGACTGTACTATGTGTTGTTCCTACAAGTTATATGTGTGCTTGTTTTTAAGTAAATCTATAGATGTAATGTGGCATGGATAATTTCTGTCATTGTGTTCTTAATAGATACAATCTGTAACTTATTTACATGCAGTAAAATGGAACCCAAAGGCAATTCTTTTGCACTTCACAATAGTTCACATGGATGACCTTGACAATAATTAAATCTGAAAGAATTGACTAAATTAATCTCCAATGGGCTTAGGGATGTATTATAGCCCCGATGTACACTCTTGCATGTCACAAGAGGTAGATAATGGAAGTTGCCAGTTTGCCCAGGATACATCTGATGATGATGTTCCAGCTTTGAAGGTCTTGGGCTAGTTCATCCTCACCTTCAAACAGCAAAAATCAGTCTTGCAACTATTGCAAAATTCTTTATGACCATATTACACATTGGTTATCAAAACCTCCAATGTCAAGCCGTTCATACATCCTCATGTTATTCAAAGTGTATGAAATGAAATCAGAACCTCCTTTCATGGCTATACAACCATGTATCAGGGCCTTCCATTAGATTTAAAGTTGGAAAATGAACTGCCAAAGTAGGGGAGGGGATTTGGGGGACCTTTCCCAACGGGGATACAGGATTATTTTGTAAAGAGTAGCCAGGTAAATCACCTGGCTCCCATCTGATAAGGAAAGCCCTGCTGTATACAGATCACATTTTGAATGAAAGATTCTGTATACTGACCTTGAGAGTTATATTATTTTTTATATTATTCATACTTGTCAAAATATTTTGGATGAAAACTCGGTGAACATGCTTCAGAATATCCAACCAATCATTGGAGAGTGTCATCCTTCATGTAGAACAAATCGCATCGATGAGATGTGTGGCTCTTGTATCAGACCTGAGCACACCTGAAGGGTGCACCATCACTTGAGTTCATATGTTGTCAGTTTCCACTGACAGTGGAAATCATTCTTGTCAATTGTGCCAACTTCCACCCTGTGAGACAAAGTTTTTTGATGTGAACTCAGTAAATAACCTTTGTGATAATGTACCTCCAGAGAAACCGCTCCAGTGGCCTAGTGGTTAGAGTGTCCACCTCGGATGTGGGAGTTTGCGAGTTATAAAAATGGTACTAACAGCTGCCTCGCTGGGCGCTCAGCATTAAGAGGTTAATGTTAGGACTGGCTGGCCTGGTGTCAGAATAATGTGATTGAGTGGGACATCATGCTACATGTCTGAGGCATGATGCCTCAGTGCTAGACATCACTATAAACTGCCACACTGCAAACATTGTAGTGATTTGACTGAAAAATTGTTAATGCTACATTAAAAATTCAAATCACACACACCCACACACCTCCAGAGAAAATCTCGGATCTTTTGAGGGAATATAGATTATATATAAAAAAAATTTCACCCTCTGCCATAAGTATATTACATTTTTAATTTTATCTTAAACGTTGTATGCAGTTTCCTGAATTTCATCAGCTTTACCATTTACCTTTTCTTGTTTAATACCTCATGTTTGTTTATTATTTTGAAGACTGTATCTTCCTACACTGTCTTTGCAATTCTTACATTGAAATTTCCAGAATTTTTCTTTTAATTGGCACCATGTAGCCAGTACTGTGCTGTTAGATTCTACCATTACTGCAGCTAATTTTCAAAATGTTATTCTTTATTACAAGAAAAAGTGACCTTGTCATCTAAGGGTGTTTCCTACTTGTTTCATCTTTACCTTTATTTTTTATTTTTTTTAAATATAAATTCAAAGTCTATTAATAAATATGTAAGGCTTGTTTAATTCTGATGATTTTCCCCAGCCAAGTTGCATTTACGAGTATCATAATAACTGCCCTGGATTTACACTTAGTGTTGACTTACCTTTCAATTTACAAAGTAGTTGCCAAATTTTTACTTTATAAATGTAATGACATGTTCAGTTACCAGTGTTTACTTTTTTAGTTTCCATTTTATTTGAATTAGGTTCCTTTCAGGATAATAATGCATTGATTTAATTCAAAATCATATTTTGGAACATTTCCTGCATCATAACTGTTATTCTTTGTTATTAATTAAAAAGAACTATATTAAACTAGTGGCAGCAGTGATGAATTCAGCGGGAAAAATATGGAAATATTCAATCTCCAAATTTGTTGTTTTAATTGACATTCATTTGAAACTGAAACATTTGATTGCCATTTCTGATTTTGGTGACCACTAGTGCAGACATAGCTTCTTTTTAAGCAGATGTGACATTTTCTATTCACTTCAGCTAAAACAATTTTATATACAATTCTCCCTTGTTATAACAAACTTTGTTTTAGTGCAGTTCCTGAAATAATGTGGTACAACTATGGACCCCATGACAAAAATCATACCATTATATAACAGTTTGGGCCAAAAAGATAATGAGGTTGACACTTAGTCTTGTGTCTTCATTTCTTTCTCAAAACACCATTACTGAACAAATTTGAATAGTGCCCACTCAATTGTAATTCTGTATATTATGCTATTCTCAATATATTGTGGCTTCTTATTTGTGTGACTGAGGCCATAGTTGTGATTACTTAGTGTAAGTACTTATTATTGTAAGTAAGACCATAGTTGTGGTTACTTGTCAGCATGGGTAAGACCATAGTTGTAATTACCTATCAGAGTGAGACCACAGTTGTGATTACTTTTCAGCATGAGTGAGACCATAATTGTGATGACCTATCAGTGTGAGTGAGACCATAGTTGTGATTACTTATCAGTGTAAGACTACAGTTGTGATTACTTGTCAGCATGGGTGAGACCATAGTTGTGATGACCTATCAATGTGAGTGAGACCATAGTTGTGATGACCTATCAGTGTGAGCAATACTATTGTTGTGATTACTTGTCAGTGTAAGACTACAGTTGTGATTACTTGTCAGCATGGGTGAGATCATAGTTGTGATGACCTATCACTGTGAGTGAGACCATAGTTGTGATGACCTATCAGTGTGAGCGAGACCATAGTTGTGATTACTTATCAGTGTATGACTACAGTTGTGATTACTTGTCAGCATGAGTGAGACCATAGTTGTGATGACCTATCAACATGTGACCATAGTTGTGATTGCTTGTCAGTGTGGGTGAGACCATAGTTGTGATTACCTATCAACATGAGACCATAGTTGTGATTGCTTGTCAGTGTGGGTGAGACCATAGTTGTGATTACCTATCAACATGAGACCATAGATGTGATTGCTTGTCAGTGTGGGTGAGACCATAGTTGTGATTACCTATCAACATGAGACCATAGTTGTGACTGCTTGTCAGTGTGGGTGAGACCATAGTTGTGATTACCTATCAACATGAGACCATAGTTGTGATTACTTGTCAGCATGAGTGAGAACATAGTTGTGATGACCTATCAGTGAGTGTGTAGACAGAATTAAGTTTTTCTAACTGTTCATCTCATAAAGAATTTTACTTTTGAATGAGTCAAAGGGGTGCGATGTAGATCATACAATAAAATGTTACAAGTTGTTTCACTTTCGAGCATCTGATAAAATACAAGTTATTTTTTATTATAGTATCTTATATTCCTTTCATTGCTACAGTCACATTGGAAAAGAAACTTATCTTCACTATTTTTCTTGCATAATTTACATCCATCTGTATGAAGTTTATTACCTGTCAGTTTCAATTTCAAGTCTGGAGGAGTGTAAGAGTTGCTGTGAAGTCCAAGTTCTTTACATGTTTAAGGGTAGGGTGGGATCCATATTATGCTAAAAGTAAAGTTTTCAAAATGAACATTTCAAAAGCTTTTTGTTTGTTTCTGTAGCATTGTAAATATATGCTATTCAGAATTGTTCTAATTTTCATGAATGTTTGTCTTTCCAAAATATGTATTTGTGCATGAAAATACTTCATTTTGTTGTAAATGAAAATTTTTAAATATCAGAGAGGATTACTTGTAAAAGCTAGGAATCCACAAATTTGTTAAAGAATTTGATACATTTTACTGCATCACTGTTGGCAGGGAGATTTTCCAGGAGAAGCAAACTTTATATTATCGCAGAATTTATATTGCTAAACAGCTGAAAACTACTGAACATAACTGTAAACATAAGTATTCTTTCTGATTTGCAGGTTTTAGCTTATATTTGTGTGAACTTTATCCAAAGGTTCAGATTCATGGATAGTTTAGTGTCTGATAACTTGACCAAGTCTTTCTATTCCACAAATTTGACAATTGTATAATAACATTGGTTTCTCTAGCGAGTTGGAACTTTTCCAGTAGCAATGAGTGGAAGTGAATCTTTCAAGAATGATCTTTGTGCTTTAAACCTAAAGACATTTATTGTATAGTTCATCCTTTCAGACAGAATGTTACCTTTTGAGTTGTTTATACTCCCAAGTATTCATATTATGTGATTTACTTGTGAGATTATTTGTGTCCAAAATTGGAAGGTCTCATCATTTATTTTTTTGCTGCAATCTTTACCTCACCCTTAAATTGTCATCAACAGTATGGAATATTGAGGAATCAGATGGCATTTTCCCCATGATTGAGAAATAATAAACAGCATGTATGAATGATAAGTGTTAACAACTTGAGTTATTTTTTGTTCTAAAATTTCTATGGCATAATGATCTTTACAGGAGCAGTTAATTTTGAGAAACTTGATTTGGTTCCTTTTCTTTTTTAAAGATCCAAATTTATTGGACTTCAGTCCTTGAAAATGAGCAAATCCAGTGGCAGTTTTTATGAGTCTGGAACCTCAAGTTTGAAGAATTTTCATCCCTAGATATTTTCCTCTGTGAAAATATGCAATGTGGGTTACTTTAAACTTAATTTTGAAAAGCCACATTTAGGTTAACAGCAGTATTGACTTTAAGATTCTCTGCCTTCTTACACCTCCATTTCTTGATTATCTCAGGATTTTCATAGATACATTAAGATTGAAGTCCATATCCTATGAGTTTGTATCATATGCTGGCCCCAGCTTCCAAAGAAATAATACTGCATAAATTTTCACTCACTGACTCTCTCTCGAGATTCATCATGTTTTGTGGATAATGTGTCTGCTATATGTATGCATGTTATTGTTCTTTTCTTTGTTATCAGTCTGGAATTCCATGATCACTCTTTGAGGATACCATATGTATCCATGTATATGAGTAATCCAGCAGTAGATTGGTGTATGTTTTATGGAAAAACAGTACATGTAGATTATTTAGTAACAAGGCAGTCAGAATAAGGTACCTTGCTCAAGGACGTACCACAATAGCTGACCTAGGCTGATTCAGCGGTAGGATATTCTTACATTTGCGAGTCCAGCAGACATGTATCTGAACCACTGTATCTCCAATTGGAGATCAGAAGCTTTGTGAACAGCAACTTTGCTGTGCATTGTATTACATATCCTGAAAATCTTGCAGAGAGAGAGAGAGAGAGAGAGAGAGAGAGAGAAAGAGAAAGAGAAGGAGAGGAGAGAGTGATTTTTTGTGAATGAGTATAGTCTATTTCAACATTTCCAGTAAGTTTTACATTTCAGCCACTAAATGCTTACCCATGTTCTTGACACTTGTTAAATTTTTCATACCTATCAAGTTTAAAAACTGCCATTTGTCTGAGGATAAAACTCTACATCATAATAGAATACAGAATCTGCTACTATATCATTGTCTGCATTTTCCAGGATACCAAGTCCCCAGTCTGTTCTAAATATTCATTCCTCCAGTTATAATTTTGTAATTGTGTGCGTGTGATTCGGATTTGAAATGTAACTTTTAACAATTTTTCAGTCATATCACTATGATGTCTGCAGTGTGGCAGTTCATAGTGATGTCTAGCACTGGGGCATCATGTCGCAGACATGTAGCATGATATCCCACCCAGTTACATTATTTTTTAATTGAAGACCCAGAACTTAAAAGAACATTATCCCAGTCAGATTCTTTAGCCACAGCCAACAGAAGGAATACCATTGTTTTATTTGTTACGTATATGTAATTAAATTGCTTGTGTGTTAGTTTTAAAATTCTTTTTTTTATTTTATTTTTGTTTCATTACATTTTATTGTAATGATTATTTTCACAGGATTCGATATTTTTTTCAGGAAAATCAGTTTGTTTAGAACGTAAAACGTATTACATTAGCACTATTTTTAGCTCACTATGGTTCATAGAGTTTGTAAACACTATGTGAAAACGATTTGGCTATTGCCAAGGTCATTTCAGCCTACGTGTTAGTCTGAATAAACAATGTTTTATTTTTAAATTTATTTCAGAGTGAGAATCTGGTTCTTAGATAGGGCTGTTCTTGCTACGTGACAAATTTAATTTTTTTCTATTGCGTTGTTCAAGTGTTAAGAGACCACGTGACCTATCACGCGAGAATGGGATGATGTTTTAGTTGGGTTTAATACCCATTCTGAGAACTTTTCAGTTAGTCGTATTCTTGACACCTTGAGGGTACAAGGTGTTTTATTTTGTTGATGCCGGCTTGTTCTGAAGTTTTTCTATTTTTTGGAATTTAATAATTTATTCTCTAGAAAACTAAACAAGTGTACTTTTTTATAAAAAGTTCTGGGACAAAGAAATTCAGTGGAAATTTATTCTGGAGTTTAACGGAAACATTATAAACTGTGATTCAGTCGAGGATCTGTTGCCATTAGTACAACGACTTCATCTGACGTCATCGCCTCCATATTGGAATTTCATCAAGATTCGAACCCGGATTCTATTAGAACTGTTTAGTGATAGGACTTGTATTTTTCAATCTTAGGATTATATTTTGGATTATATTCACAAACCGTAAGTCCTATTTCCAATTTTTACATTGTTGTTGTTGTTGTTGTGGGGCTTAACGCCATTTTTCAGCACATGATAGGCTATACATGGCGGCCAGTATTAATGGTGGAGGAAGAAACTGGGAAATCTGCGGAAAGAACCAATTTTTACATTGTTTTCTAGGGAAATAATTTATTTTGTTAAAATTTACAAAGCTTGTTGGCTTCACTCTTTTCTCTTGTTATTTTTGTTTGAGCCTACACATAATGTATTTCATTGGAGTTTGTGCAATTTACACATGTATCAAGTTCACTCATTAAAATTCCCCATTGTTTTCATTGATAACCATCTGTTTGGCTTTTTATGTGTTGATTAAGTGTTTTTTTGATCAGATGTTTGTGTTGATTGTTGATTAGATGTTTTTCTCCCCAGTCCTTGCAATATTTGAATGCTTTTTTTGTGTTCCTGCTAATTTTGAAAGGTTTTTGTGTAGTGCTCAACAGGTTGTGCTCTCTTCATTGTTACACCCTTCTTAATAACAGGTGTTGGGTAAGTATTACCTGTCCTTTGGTTCCCAGTTATCTTGCAAGTTATCTTGTTTTACGTCGTTTTTTTCTATTTCCAAACTTATATGTTGCATAGTGTGGGTAAGTGTGGGCCCCATAGGATACACACACTACCTGCCTATCATTTGTTCATGCATGAGGTGCATGTCTGCAATGTCTCAGGACAGGTCAGATGTGGGACTTGGTGGAAAGTTGCTGCAGTTATAGAGGGAGGAGGAGTAAATGTCCCACTTACTCCTTGACATGACAAGATTACCCTCTCCATTCCCAGGAAGGGTCTGGGTCCCTTCCTGGTTTACCAAAATCACTTCCCCTGGTGGGGCAAAACAAGGCCAGAGATCCCTGATGCTTATTCTGATGTCATCACTGCTGGATCATTGACTCCTCAAAAGGGAGGAAAAGTGCCAGAGAGCTGGGTATGAGTGGTACTTTCTCAAGGTAGACATAGTGCCAGTGACTGATATAAGCAAGTTAGACCATCTAGATGACAGGGAAGAGCAGCAGTCTTGTTCTGATAGATCTGAGGCAATTGCCTATTTGTCAGATCTTTGTCACCAGACCAGTCTTAGACTGGTAACTGGGCACCAGTCACTGGATGCTGATTAGCAGTCAGTAGGAGCCATTTACCAGTCACCTGACACCAGTTAACTACTACCTGTCACCAGCCACTGAGCATCAGCCACAGATAACTGGTCACCAGGCCATTCTGAGAACCTGATCAGTCACTGCCTGGCTCTTCCAACACAAAAAAAAGGCTTCCAGTCTATTCCAAGATTGTTGAGAAGGGATCAGTGAGCCGATTTGCCTAGGAGTACAGCTAGAAGGGTTTATATCATCACCTCCTGTGAACAGTTACAAGAAAAAAAAAAAACCAGAATTCAAAATCATTCTCTCCAGAGGGGGATGTCAGGGAGTACAATCATGTCTGACCTCATGAATGAGTTCAAGATGATGGTGCCCTTTCCATTCTGGTGGCCTAAAACGAGTTCCCAGAAGAGCCAGTTGCAGAAAGCCCTCCCCTTCCATTTAGGCCCCTAACTCCTTCCCCACATGTTGGGTCAGGTGTTGAAGGAGGAGAAAGTCTGGACATTTCATAATTCTTTTTGGACTGAGAGGGTTGTTCTTTCAGGACATGTGTCTCTGGAAGAGTATGTGTGTGATTGTGTAATTTTGGATTTTTAACGTAACATTAACAGTTTTTCAGTCATATCACTATGATGTCTGCAGTGTGGCAGTTTACAGTGATGTCATGCACTGAAGCAGCATGCTGCAAACATGTAGCATGATGTCCCACCCAGTCATATTATCCTGACACCAGGCCAACCCTAACACTAACCTCTTGATGCTGAGTGCCTAGTGACGCAGCTGTTAGTACCAATTTTATAAGTCTTTGGTATGACTTGGCAGGGGTTCAAACCTGCAACCTGTTGGTAGATAATCTCAGATGTGTACCACAAAAGAGGGAACTGCTGTCGAAACACAGATGGTCAGTCCTACACAACAACCCACAGATTCTCCACATTTATTCTTGGCTCATCTCTGACAATTGATCTGCCAAGACCAGTTTTCAAGTTAAGTTGCCAATTGCAGTGACCAGGCTTGGAGGCAGTCTGCTTTCCAAGTTTAAAATGTAGAGTTTAGAATCTTCTGTTATTGGTGCAGTAGTAAATTCTTTGATCATAACTGTCTCACATGAAGTTGCAGACTTACTTTTCTTCATTTTTGATGAAAGAGAATGTTTGGTTTATTGTATTGAAGGCTGTAGGGCAGCCCTTTATAACACTGTCAGGTCCTTTAATGGTTCCACCATTAGGTTGGACCTAGCATTATAAATTGGCCCCCAAAACAACAGTACAAATACAGGTTCAGAAGCTGCTTTGTCAGATTAAGTCGGTCCATCACCTTTTGATCTTGTCAGTTATTTTGAGCTTTGTAGACCAGTCTCTTGTTCATTAAGGCCTAGATGGGACCATTCATTCACTTGGTGATCTTAAAATTCCCTTACAAAATTTTGTGTGAAGCTTTCTTTGAGAACCTCTCTCTTAAGTTAGTCTTTCTCTTCACCTTAGTATCAGTGGAAAAGGGTTGTTTATATTTCAGTGGTAACTATGAGTCTGTTTCTTTTCTTTGCCATCCTGGGTTTTAGGCAAAAAATCAGCTACATTCAGTTTCTCTAGTCCTGTTGAATTTCCCTGCCTCAGTCATATCAGTGATGAGGATGATCAGGACACTTGTAGGCTTCTTTGCCCATAGTTTGGGTCAGAATCCTCTCTTTCTATCTCTCAAGGGTTCCTCTGACATTTCAGTGGCTTCCATTTTCATATGGATTTGTCCTCATTATCATGAGAGTTTGTTAGGCCCTGACCTTTCATTTGAATTAAAGTCCATGAAGATAAGGTTATCGGTGCATCTTGGGCCTGCATGGATCACTCCTCTGTGGATGTTGTTATGAAAGTAGCCTTCTGGCAGTTTCATGATAACTTTTCATCATTTTACCTTTCATCTTTGGTGTATGAGATCAGAGGTATTTACTCATTGGGTCCAGTCATAACAGTGCCAGATCTGGCCAAGCCATATACCAGCCTACATGGGGTCATGAGTGGTGGAGTGGACTGATGTACTTGCCTTTACTCATCACTGCAATCTCACCTGCCAGTGTAATTTTGAGTCTCAGGGCTTAGCTAATGTGGGTATGTGAGAAAGCTGCCAGTAGCTACCAGTGGGCATGTGGCTCTTAACGGGGTTTTTCTTGGTTGTTCCTTTACCAGTTATACTGGCTGCCATGTACAGTCTTTCTTGCACTGAGAAATGGCATTAAATCCAGAACAACAACAACCAGCCTGCAGTATTGTAGTCTAATTTAAGATTAAGTGCTTCTTATACCAGTTTATGTCTAGGGCCATCAGCTTCCCTCCTAATTGGTAAATTCAGCAATCCAATAGTAGCTATTAAAATGTGGTTTTAGGTGGAGGAAAAACTAATTATAATTATGTAATACTTACCTACTACTATTGCAAAGATTTTCTCCTCCATCTTGGCTGTGATGTCCAGTTGTTTCAGTCCAAGTTATTCCATTTGTTTGCCATCAATAAGGAATCAGAAAGGGGTCATGGTCTATTTATTTTTGGACCTCCAATAATTAATTGCAGGAGTATATATTTAGTTTGAGTTGGAGACTCGGTGTCTGGAAAAGGTAAGTTACTCAATAGTTGTAAAGTACTGTATATACTCATGTATAAGCCAAATAATGTATGAAAAAAAAATGGCCTGGAAGAGGGGCAGGGGGTTGGCTTGTCTGTTGATCAAGGTCTAAACTTGAAAGTTTCTAAGACTGTTTTGTTGACTACCATAATGGCTGTAAATCTCGGGACATGAAAAAATAATTTTTTCTATGTCCTAAGACTTACATGCATGAAAAAAAAAAATACATTCTTGGTGTCCCAACACTTACTAAACTGTTATAAACTACTATGATTGCTTTTGTTATTATTTTGTATGTACATATTTTCTGATTTCTCCAAAACGAAATTAAATAAAGGTAAATAAAGACTTCATAATTCATGGGCTGTTCGAGTTTACCTGGGAGACCACTTTAATGTACGTACTTACACAGTGCCAATGGTGCTTAGCATCATGTTAATGCAGATTTTGCTTTATTCATTGTTTTGACTAAATCGTATTCTTCCAGATAAAACTTCAGCTAGTTGGTAATAACTGTTTCATTTACATTGATCCATGCGTTCACAAGTTACTCTTTTTCAGTGATAAAAGCGATGCTACAAATTGAGGTAATCTTTATGAAAAGGTAATCACATTCAAAAGCGCAAAGGCATATCACCAGCATAACTGTTACATATTCATGAAAGAATGGTAATAATAAGGGCTAAAATTCTTAATATAGATCAGCTAAGATCATCATCAGTTTTACTTTTGTGTTTTGGCCGAACAAAGTCATAATTAAAGTCTCCTTTCTTTATAATTGGCAGATTTGTCTTTTGTTTTCTGACAGCAATACAGGCCAGTTAATCATTAAAACCCTGAAATTGGGTTGGATTAAGACAGAATTTTGACTGGCAACTATACCAGTACTTTGATGTGTAATCGCCTTTCACTCCATAATATTAGCGCTATTACCATAGTTTTGTAAAATAAGGTGTAAGGTCGCTTACATCAAAGCAAACTACAACTAATTTTTTATGGTTTTAGCATAATTTTCAAAGCATTATTTATGAAACATCATTGTTGTATTTCAGAGATATGATTAAAGTCTAGTGCAGTGGGCCCATGAGTTGAATCTAAGGGATGCACTTCATTCAGTGGAATGTTCTTTATTCAGCACATGTTCAGACTTACAATGTACATGTTCCTTGTTGTCATACTGGAATCACATTTTAATGAGTTAGGTAATTACAATTTCAAGCCACAAGAAAAACGTAATTACTGGTGCACTGATATAAAAAGTCTAATGCAATAACACAAACAAACAATAAGTGAGTCAAAAGTGAGAGGTAGTGT
Source organism: Megalonaias nervosa (assembly GCA_016617855.1). Classification (NCBI taxonomy): domain Eukaryota; kingdom Metazoa; phylum Mollusca; class Bivalvia; order Unionida; family Unionidae; genus Megalonaias; species Megalonaias nervosa. Next base: position 39,896 of record JAECUM010029671.1, read on the forward strand.
TAAAGCAGCCCATGGATGCTCAATTCTTCTCATCATCCGATCAAGTTATACACAAATCTGAATTAGGTAGAAACAATAAGAAAACAGAAAGTTAAATAAATTTCTTGACTTTTCAAACAAATTTGTATCATTTCTGTGTAATAATCATACATGCCAACCCCCGAGAGAGGTATACATGTAATTTTTGCTAATATAAGTTTGCCTAAAAAAAATAAATTCATTTAGAACATACCATGTGTACTTCTTTTTTTAGTGTTTATACCTATTCAGTTTGGTGGTTTGGTTTATACATGAACAGGTTTATACATGAGTATATACTGTATGTATTACATAATTAAAATTATTTCACACACACACACACACACATGCTCACACAGTCTGCTTTTTGAAAGATAAGATAGTCTGATCAGTGGATAAAGACAATCTGCAGGCATTTGTAGAGTTGTTGGTACTGTTGTGTGAATCATTATGTGTATTGGAATACCAGTTTGAGGATTTTTACTGCATTGCATTAGATCTTGAAGAGGACAAACTTGTCTTGAGAAAACACCTGTTAATCCACAAGAGTTCTGATACAGTTTTGCATACCAATCTAGATGCATCAGAAAAGCTCTAAGATTCTACACAAGGAAATCCATATTGATACACGTACAAAAAGACAGATCTAGATGCATCAGAAAGTCTCTTAAGATTCTACACAAGGAGATCCATATTGACACACGTACAAAAAGATAGATCTAGATGCATCAGAAAGTCTAAGATTCTACACAAGGAAATCCATATTGACACACGTACAAAAAGACAGATCTAGTTGCATCAGAAAGTCTCTAAGATTCTACACAAGGAAATCCATATTGACACACGTACAAAAAGACAGATCTAGATGCATCAGAAAGTCTCTAAGATTCTACACAAGGAAATCCATATTGATACACGTACAAAAAGATAGATCTAGATGCATCAGAAAGTCTAAGATTCTACACAAGGAAATCCATATTGACACACATACAAAAGATAAATCTGAATGCATCAGAAAGTCTCTAAGATTCTACACAAGGAAATTCATATTGACACACATACAAAAAGATGGATCTAGATGCATCAGAAAGTCTACGATTCTACACAAGGAAATACATATTGACACACATACAAAAAGATAGATCTGAATGCATCAGAAAGTCTCTAAGATTTTACACAAGGAAATCCATATTGACACACGTACAAAAAGATAGATCAAGATGCATCTGAAAGTCTAAGATTCTACACAAGGAAATCCATATTGACACACATACAAAAAGATAGATCTAAATGCATCAGAAAGTCTCTTAGATTTTACACAAGGAAATCCATATTGACATGCATACAAAAAAACAGATCTAGATGCATCAGAAAGTCTCTAAGATTCTACACAAGGAAATTTGTATTGACACACATACAAAAAGACAGACAGATCAGTCTATTAAAATTGACATCTCTGGAATAATGGAGGTCTGATGGTACTGATAGAGATTCATGTTCAGGTGACCTTTAAAGTTCCCAGTCCAGTTATTTTAGAAACCTATTAGCTGAATTATTTCATTTCTTGTTTTTTAGAACTATCTCTAGTAACAGTGTCCAGAATGATGTTTTTCACTGTTGGAAATGTGAAATCTGTCATTTGATTGGTGAATCATATATGCATTGTATTGGAAATGTGAAATCTGTCATTTGATTGGTGAATCATGTATACATTGTATTGGAAATATGAAAGCTGTCATTTGATTGGTCAATGATGTATACATTGTATTGGAAATGTGAAAGCTGTCGTTTGATTGGTGAATCATATATACATTGTATTGGTCCCCATGAGATCTATATACTGTGAGTTGACTTATTCAAGTATATCTTCAAAAACTAAAATTTATTGTGCTATATCACTGATGGTGCTTGAAAAAATTATATTTGTTGGCTCATATTTATGACTAGTGGACAAGGAAGAATAATTAATTTTTTCAAGATCCTTGCCCAGAAACAATGAAGTGGCATTTTTAATCAATTCAGTATTACATACAGTGTAAGATAGTAAAAATTGATGCAGGGTGAACAAACGTTTGAGTCACCTGCCCTGCAGGACAAGTAGCCAGCAGAATTTTCTTTGATTATGACTGTGTTTTGATTTATTCTAAAATGTCTGAAAAACACAGTTAATTAGGTCACTACACCAGTGTATTGGAACAAAACTAATAAGTTATTCTGGCCATGGTTATTTCTTTGAATATATTGTTTCATATTTTCTACATGAATTAATATGGTTTGTTATTAATGCAGATATGTTTAGTATTATTTTTCTGTTTATCTTTTGTAATTGCCTGAATTGATGTTTATATTTTTGTTGTATTTCAGAAATACATGGCTCCACTGAAGAACCTGTCCAGTATAGATGAGACTGTGATTGACAATATTTTCTATATGATTCCGGAAATCCTGACACACCATTGTATCTACCTGAACTTCCTAAACCAGGTGTGGTCCACCTGGGACAACAAAACCAGCTCCGTTGGTGATATCATTGCGAAAACTGTGAGTTTTCTATTACTAGTACCAATTACATTTACCATGTGTATTTGGGTAGTTGCCAGTTTTATCACCAAAGGCAGTATTTTTTAAATTTATTTTTTTGTTCTTTTTTTTTTTTAATAGCACTTTTAACACATTATTGGCTATATTATTCCAAGGAAATGGGATTGAAGTGCCTATCACAAGGTTAACCTGAGGCAGCTGACTCTGGCTGTCATTGGCAGATATTGAACCCATGACCTTTATATTACAAGCCCATGCTCTGCCAATTGAGCTACCACAGCATCCCCCAAAGGCAGACCATATACGTGAACAGAATGCGATGGTTTTATGAAAAGAAAGAAAAACAAACATTGGAAAAATGATAATTTCATTAGTACATAAATGATTTCAGGACAGAAAGAAGAGTAATTACAGGCATCAGAAAAAATGGTCAGCCTCTGATTTTGATTTATTTCACACTGAATAATATGAAAAGGGATAGCCAGATGGTATATCAAGCTGGGTATAGTGGGTTGTACCTGTAGCATCATCATTAGGTTATGCCAGTTGGTAGCTGCTGCTGCACAGCAGTTTGTATATATACAGAAAAGATTTGTACAGTACCATATGTACTCACTTAAAAGTCGAGTCAGACTACAAACAACAAAGATCCTGATCTGCCATAACATAATGCACCTGCAGATCATGGACTGTGTTGTTTGTTATACTGATTACTCCTAACAGTCTGCATAGACCCAGATCTGGCAGCGCATTATGCAGCATCAGATCTAGATCTGTGCAGTTTGCAGATGGATTCTTCTTATGAGAGAGTATATATGCTAAATCTCCACTAATAAATGAGCCCAACACCAACCTGAGAATCAGTCCCATCAATCACTTATTTAGATAAACTTGACCAACTGTATGGGATTTTTTTAATATAATATATTCCTGTATTTTCCTCGAATCTATTTCTGAAATTACTTTGAATGTTATTTTTTAAAACAGCATCTGGCATCTTGAATGCAATTGAGAATAAATGTTAAGCTTTGTTTAGAATGAGTGTGAACAATTTTTCTGTAACTGTTGCATATGTGGTGTTCAGGTTAATTTGAGTTACATGGCCATGCAGTTTTATTGTATACTATGGATGGGAAAGGCATGAAAGAGGAGAGCTTACAGCAAGGGGTCTGTGGTGGCATTCCATGGTTCAGTCACAGGAAATGAAGTGTAGGAAGATAGACTGGTTTGCAGAAGAAGCATCTTGGCCCAAATATTTGTCTTATAAATGGTCAGGAAGCATCAGCATTTCAAATATACACATAGCAAAATCTGTGGGTATACTGCTTTGTGGGGCAGGGAGTTGAAAATTCTGTTTTTAGGTAACTTGTGATATAGTCCTTTGCCATCCATTGTATTGTCCATCAGCAATTTCTATTTTCAAACATTTGTAAAAAACATAGCTGCACTAGTATAAACTAAATATGGCACAGAGCTTCCTAGCATGAAGGCCTTTGAAGTTTGTACAAATGATAGCAATCTGCCATCAATAATGGTCATTGTTAACAAAAGAAAACCCCCCACTGAAAACAATCTTTTCTAAAAAAGGACCCAACAGAATTTGACCAGATGTTTTTTAGAAAACATCTGGTATGAATGTCTTTCAGTTGTTGATGTATAATGCTGATCCACCATCAAGTTTGTCCATTGTTAGTAAAAACTTCAAATTTTTAAAATGTTTTCTTGCCAAAATTGCTAACTGGAATTTTACCAAATGTTATAGAAAGTATCAAGACATGAAGGCCTTTCAGTTTTGTAGAAATGATTCTAATCTGCCATCAAATAGGCAGCGGTTACTAAAAATAGAATAAAAACCTTGAAATGGCATTTCAAAAATTCTTTGCATATTTTGACCAAATCTGACAGAGAGCATACTGAAAGGAAAGCCGTTCAGATTTATACAGATCATGCCTATCTGCCTTCAAATAATCAGCCATTACTAAAAATTGGAAAAACTTTACCTGTCTTCTGATAAACAGAAATTCACCAGATTTAACATAAAGCATCATTATTTTTATAAAGGTGAAAATAGTGCTTAAGTGCTGCAAAACCAATTACTTCAGACCACAGAAGGTCATAGTGAAGTTGAATTCATAATGCTTACATAATTATCTGGGTGTAGTTTTTGTAGCACAGAATTAGTCATTTTGTTGTGTACTTTATACCTTACTGTGTACTGGTATTTGCTTCCCACACCACCACCACCACATGCAGAGATGCAAGTACCATATACACTCACTTATAAGTTGAGTAAAACTGCAAGGAATAAAGATCCTCATTTGCCATAGCATGATGCACATGCAGATCAGGGTCTGTGTTGTTTGTTCTACTGTTTACTCCTAATAACCTGCAAAGACCAGATATCCAACCACAGATCCAGGTTTGTGCAGTTGGACTCAACTTATAAAAGAGTATATATGGTACTAAAAGTTATTAAAACCTGTATATTTTGTGCATTATATCACAGTAGCTGATAGAAATGTTTCTGCCTTAATTTAAGGGCAGATGAAGAGATTTATGACAAGCATACTGCACTTCTATTCATCTCCTTGTTCAAATTTTGCCAATTGCTTTGGTATCATGACGTCATTTGTATACAAACATGATTACATCTAAGCAGGTTTTCTCATGATAGAAGAGAAAAAACAACCAGACTGGTTAGTTGATGATTTTTTGGGCTCTTAGCACCAGACTGGTTAGTTGATTTTTTGGGCTTTTAGCAGATGGATAATGTGGTTGCTGACTGTTACTTTCATTATCCTTCTGTATCAGTTGATCAGGCACATGCATGATTTTGTTTTTTTTATGCTTAATCGAGGTCTGTCATTGTTTTTATTCTTCTTTTAGATAAACATCATATTTGCTTGTATACTTTATCTGGGCCTCATGTTAATTTAATGGATAACTGTTAAGTTGATACCAGTAAAGAATTCTGCAGGTGCACTATTCATCCAACACATCTTTTTTAATTCTGCAACCGCCAGTGTTAAATACTGTCAATGCTTGCATACAAGTCAGATTCAGCAGCAAACTGCACAGACTGCACAATGTGCCAGCTGATCAGGATCTATGCAATTTGTTAGGAGTAAACAGTAGAACAAACAACACAGACCATGATCTGCCAGTGCATTATGTGATGGAAGATCACTGTGTTGTTTGCAGTTTGAACTGACTTCTAAGTGTGTATATTTGGTAACTGATTATGTAAATGTTCTGCAGTGGCGAGTTTTAGCTTACCTGATTACAAGGCCTAGTGAGTTTATGGTAGATCCCTGCATACAGAATGATTGCTTTGTCAATATGTACTGTTATAGATTTTTAAGACTCTCTTTTATTTTATATATATATATATATATATATATATATATATATATATATATATATATATAACAGAATTTTAACATATTTACAATTTACAATTATACTCTACTTAATGATTACATTTATTTGGAAGACTTTATCTTTCCAAATTTTTGTGCAGTTCAGTTTTTCATATTGAACTCTACTGGTCATAGACCAAAAGAACTTATGGTATGGTCTTTTGTCTATTGTCCATCCATTTACTGTCCATCCGTTAATGTAAGTTTGTTGCCATTGGTATAAATCTTTACACATGCATGCATCCCATGGTCTTGTTGGTCCTACCTGAAATTGGTGTTGCTCAGATATCCAATATGGCTGCCACATTGGTCATCTTAAAACTCGTTAATCCTCCTGAATGGATGGTCATATCAGCATGGGGTTTTCACTAAAAGGCTTTGTATGAACATAAAGATATAAGTACCGCATATAAAGACATAACCACCGAATATAAAGGAAAAGGAGTTGAGCACTGAATATAAAGAAACATGCATATATTATAATTGAGAAAGTACCATGTATAACGAGGAAACCACTGCATATAATAATAAATTAACCACAATTAAATAATAATCCACCCATAATAAGAACGAATGCCGTAAGACGTCGTGGCATTTGATATAATAATTCTTTATGATGTTTGGCTGTGATTGGGGGGGGGGCAATCACATCTATTGCTAACTAGTCTCTTGTACAGAAACGTCTACATGTACTTTTATAATTGTTTACGAGTCAGATCTAATTGCAAACTGCATGGACCCATATAATGTGCTGGCAGGTCAGGGGCTATGCAGTTTCTTGGGTGTAATGAGTAAAACAACCAGCATAGACCCATGTAATGAGCTGGCAGGTCAGGGTTTGTGCAGTTTTTTGGGTGTAATGAGGAGACCAACCTGTATAGATCCATGTAATGTGCTGTGAGGTCAGGGGCTATGCAGTTTCTTCAATGTAATGAGTAGAACAAACAGTATAAATCCTGATTTGCCAGCACATTTTGCATTATGCAGGTCAGGGTCTATATGGTTTGCAGTTGGACCTGCAATATAAGTAAATATATTCTGTTTATTTCTTTAAGTTTTGTCAACATTTTTAACACTTGACTGATTTACATAAATGTTATTTTAATCTCTGTACATGATGTGACTGTAATACTATTTGCCCCTTAGTTTAGGAGTGAGGCATTCAGCATTTAAAATGTACTTTAGTTGTTGTGTTGTATGTACTTTTGACTTGATTGGTTAAACAGTAATATTTGTGATGATAAATACCCTTATCAAAGAAAAGAAAATTAGAAACATACTAATTGTGTACCAGTGGCACTTACGTAGGCAGTACTCTCAGTCCAGGGCTGTGATATCTTTGTGTTTAATGATAGACCCATGTGCATGATGTTAGAGATAAAAAAACCTTAGCTATACAGTAGTTTAGAGTTAGATTTCTATTTACAAAGTTACAGCTGAGAAACCTGAAATTTGAGATAAGTTTGTTTTGTTTTGATTTTTCAGAGTTTAAAAAAATTGAAGGTTCTATAGCACAAGTCGCATGGGTCATGTTCTTTCAAAATTTAACACTAATTTTATTTAACCAAGGTCTATTCAATCCTGATTATTGAATGCTCTGCACCTTAACTGTCACTGAGAAGCTTCCAGACAAAAATTATCTATCACTATGGACTTTTACAGTGGTGGCCATATACTAAACTTGTGTCAAAATAAGAGTGTAGAGTGGAATTGTCACAGTCGAGGGTAGTACAAATTATTTCATGAACATGCGTAACTTTCATTGTGACATCACAGCGTGTGACATTCAATCTGGATTGTACTGGATCACACCTTTAGGTTCATTTTGTCCAAAAATGTCTACGTATTTTAACATTGATTTTGCCTTATGCACCTCTCGGCATGTCTAAATAATGACCTTCCAAAGGAATATGGATGTATATGAATCCAAATGAAGTAAATACTTGCCACTTAAAGGTATGTAGAATCAAATTCAGAAAAATGACACCCATTACTGAAATAGTCTGTGTTGAATGCCTACATGACCCATGTGACTTGTACAATAGTGTTGTCACTTTGATCATGATTTTAGATTTCATCATGTTAGACCTTAACTCTCTTAGATCTCAGATCAGCAGAAATACAAAAAGCTTCAGAAAAATTGAAATCTTGTGTATTTTCACAGATCTGCTTAAGTACAATTAAACTAGACTATCAGAAGCAGCGCCTAGGTGTATAATCAACTAGCAGAGCACAAACAGTGACAATTAGACTTTATTGGAATTAAGGAAAGACCCCGTCTTGGGTAAGACTTAAAAAAATCCTTCAAGAGGCAAAGTGTTAAATTTGGGGCCTGGATTTTGAGTGGAAAATGCTTGCTTCACACCTTTGCATTCCTGGGTTTAGTTTTCAGTGTCAGCATGTGCAACATCAAGTTTCTGCCCATCCCAGATTGAGTTTTATTTAGTTTATTGTTTCCTCAGCATCAGACACCATAGAATTTAAATAAGAACTGTTTGAGATCCACACAGTGTTCTATAACAAACTGTTGTCAATGAAAACAATTGAATTCTATACCAGTTTTGTAATTATGACAAAATTTTAATTGTTTTTCAGTTTTCACGGCAGACAGTGTTAGATAGTTATTTGTCCTTTGTGGAGAACTACAAGACCTCAGGAAAGGTCATAGAAAATGCCCTCCAGACGAAATCCTCTATACAAAAATTTATTGAGGTATGTTTTTATTATCATTGCTGTAGCTGGGAGTACATGAAAGTACCACATGTACTTGACTCACTTGTAAGTCGGATCCAATGGCAAACTACATGGTCACATAATGTGCTGGCAGATTTGGCTCACTGCAGTATGTTACAAGCATCAGTAGAACAAACAACATAGACCCTGATCTGCTGGTGGATGATGCGACAGCAGATCACGGTCTGTGCAGTTTGCAGCTGGACCTGACCTGCAAGAGGGTATATCTGATAGCGAAAGCCTGTCCGTGTATTTCCCGTTTGCATTCAAACAATAGCAAAAGCCTGTCCTTGAATTTTCCATTTGCATTCAAACAATAGCAAAAGCCTGTCCGTGTATTTTCCATTTACATGCCAACAATAGCAAAAGCCTCTCCATGTATTTTCCATTTGCATGCAAACAATAGCAAAAGTCTGTCCATGTATTTTCCATTTACATGCAAACATTCTTAGCAATACTCCAATACATATTGTTGCCACTATAAAATGATAGATAAAGCTTCATTGTTACCTTATTCCATTCAGTTTGAAATGAACATGAAAAAATTTAAATTCTCATATTTATGTAGCTCATTGAGAATTATGGATGTCTGTAATGCAGTTATGGTAATTAACAAGTCCCTAAGATCACAGAAAAAAAAACCCCAAGTTAACATGTGAGTGCAGTGAACAAGTTCTCAGTCTTCAATGAATGAGTCAGTATAATTGATATGCAGTAGTATTATTTTGTTTATTATATATGTGATGAGAAACATTAATTCATACCAATCTGTTTCATAGTTGAGAAAAAGAAAAATGTTAGTTTTTTTGCATGTTAAGCAAATCAGCACACTTTGCCAACCATAACATTTAAAAAATAATAATCTTAATTCGTAGTCATGACAGCCCTCACCTGCTGAACAATGCACTACTAAATTCACTTCACTAATTTACTAACTGAAATTATGAGAAATAATAGTTTGACATTATTGATCAAGGTAATGGATTGCATATTAATGTGCTACTAGGTCTGCAGTGACATTATTACAGGTGAGGCTATAATTTTACTGACTTTTTTTTTTACAGATAAAATGAGGATAGGAGGCATTATTCTAAAAGAAAATTGATCTTTTTGTGAAAAAAGATGGTCTCATTTTTAAAACATATTTATAAAAGGTTAAGTACTATGTAGTGTTTGCATTGGATTATACTTTGTTACTTCAGGGTTGAAATGTAGCATAAGACCAAATATTTTCTGTTTCCCAAGAATGTAGAAAATTAAAAGAAGTATTACTCGATTCTCAGATAATGTTGCAACCCATGACAGTTCCTCTATGAGTAAGAAGAACATTAGTGTCTTCCTCATATTGGGTAATAAATCAATTTATTTTTACAGCAATGTCAGAAGGAGAGTGGAAGCAAGTTGACAATGAAGGATTTAATTGTAAGACCTGTCCAACGGATACCAAGATACGAACTTTTCCTTCAGGTAGAGTGGAAATGTGAATTGGCATCATATGAAAATGTATCCTTGGGGGATTTTGTACCAAGTCTTTTCTTGCAACAAGTAGGCAGCAGAGTATTTGCATTTCTTCCAGTCCGTTCATTTGTCACACTTTTTTGCATGCAGTAACTTCTTTGCCATTTAAAATAAATTCATGTTAGTTGGTGCACTTGCATATCATGAAAAGATGGTGAAGTGCATAATGGGTCCTGTCTTCAAGTTCAGGATCAAGGGTTGGTGTTTTCAGTTTTTCACTTCTGCACATGATTCTTTATTTTAAGATAGTGATACATGGATATATCTTTGCTAGAAGATATGTCAGATATCACAGGTTGGGTCATATATTCAGGGTCATTGGCATGGTAGTCAGTATGGCCACAGTGGCAGCCATCTTGAAAGTCTTTGTTTTTATTACTTCTTCTGATCATATGGACATAAAGTTTCACTGTTAAAAGACTTCCAATGGTAGATGGTTCTAAATGAAAATGGTGCTGATCTGACATCAAATGTTGCTGCTTTGGTGACCATCTTGAAAATCTTGTTATCAGTACTTCATCTAAATGGATGGTTATATTGAAATGGGTTTCCACTGAAAGACATCTAATGAAATGTAGATTGTCCTAAATGAAAATGGTGCAGATTTAACATGGCAGCCATTATGAAAATCATGTTGTCACTACTCTTTATGGACAGTTTTTTCAGTAGACAGAGCTTTCACTAAAACACTTTTTGTAATGTATACCATATGTATTTGCTGATAAGTTGAGTCAAACTGTAAACAACCTGAATATAATTTATACCATAGTGAACACAGTTGACACCATAGTGAACATAGTTGAATATACTTGATACCCAAGGTAATACTTGATACACAGTGAATATACTTGATACACATGGTGAACATATTTGATACATGGGGAACATAATTGATACATGGAGAATATATTTAGAAGATACTAGAGACTGTAAAAATACTTGCAACACAGTGAACATGAAGTGAATGTGCTAATATGCAGTGAACATACATACATGACACAGTGAACATGAAAGTGAACATACTTGATACAAAGTTCATACTTGATACACAGTTAAATTTCTTGGTACACAATGAACATACTTGATAATGAACATACTTAAACTTGATACACAGTTCATATACTTGATACACAGTGAATATACTTGAACATGATATACATTGAACATACTTGGTATCCAGTGAACATACTTGAAACACAGTGAACATGCAGTGAATGTACCTAATATGCAGTGAACATGCTTGACACACTGTAAACATGAAAGTGAACATTCTTGATACAAAGTTCATATACTTGATACACAGTGAATATACTTGATATTGATATTGAACAATATTGAACATGATACACAGCGAACATACTTGGTACCTAGTGAACATACTTGATACACAGTGAAAATACTTGATATACAGTGAACATACTTGATACACATTGAACATATTTGATACCATAGTGAGCATGAGCAGACTTAATAGACATTAACCATGCGTAATTCACAGTTAACATACTTAATACACAGTGAACAAGCATAATGATGTTGGAAGTTCAGTATGCATAAGTGCTTTAATTTGATAACTCCAGAAAAAAATGTCTTGACACTTTATGTTACCTTACTTGGAAAAAATTTGCTTAATGCCACATATTTTTTGTTGTTGTTTAAAAGTAATGGATTTTCAGTTCTTTGCTATATGCTAATGAATACTCAAAGTGATACATTTTCAGTTCTTTGCTATATGCTAATTAATATTCAGAGTGATACATTTTCAGTTCCTTGCTATAAGCTAATGAATATTCAGCGATACATTTTCAGTTCTTGGCTATATGCTAATGAATACTCAGAGTGATACATTTTCAGTTCTTTGCTATATGCTAATTAATATTCAAAGTGATACATTTTCAGTTCCTTGCTATAAGCTAATGAATACTCAGAGTGATACATTTTCAGTTCTTTGCTATATGCTAATGAATACTCAAAGTGATAGCCTGCTGTAGAGCATCGAAGATAATTACTTGATGTTTCTTCCCAACTGTGTATTTTATGTACACAGTGTGTCGGGGCATAGACTAAAAATCATTCATAGGAGTGGAAGGTTTTTGAAATTAGCTTGGTCTGATCCTACATCTGCTTGATTTACCATTTAAAGTCTGTCAGCTACTTAGACATAATACATAACAACATTAGTATCAGCTACTTAGACATAATACATAACAACATTAGTATCAGCTATTTAGACATAATACATAACAACATTAGTATCAGCTATTTAGACATAATACATAACAACATTAGTATCAGCTATTTAGACATAATATATAACAACATAAATATCAGTTACAAGACATAATCTATAACAACAGAAATATCAGCTACTTAGCCATAATATATAACAACAGAAATATCAGTTACAAGACATAATCTATAACAACAGAAATATCAGCTACTTAGCCATAATATATAACAACAGAGATATTAACTACTTAGCCATAATATAAAACAACAGAGAAATTAACTACTTAGCCATAATATAAAACAACAGAACTATCAGCTACTTAGCCATAGTATAAAACAGCAGAAATATCAGTTACTTAGACATAATCTATAACAACAGTAATGTCAGTGCAATAATGTTCATATGTTAGTAACATTTTGCGATGAAGTATGCAGCGCTATTTCAGTGAGATAGACTCCTTCTGGAAAACACATCTCCATTATATAGTTCATACACCTTTAGGCACATGGATTTTGTTTACAAATAAAACCTTTGTTTTGATCTTGCTAAAAGAGTTTGTTCAATTTGGAAGGCAGGGGCAGCGACCCAATAGAATTTGGTTAAGGCATTGACAATATTGTTTATTGCAAACAGATTATCCCGCATTCTGTGATTACTGTGGACTGTTCAGCGTGTATAAAGGTAGAAGTTAATAAATTTTGCTGTTGCACAAAATATGCTTATGTGGACACTTTTTATATTGTGTTAGAAACTGATAAAATCCATGAAATGTGTAATTTTAATGAAGGGAAAATATGTGCTTTTCATGGGGAAAATGGGGTTAGTTTATCTAAGAATGTCAGAAGTATGGAATTAGGAGACTTAAAACTTGATTATCTCTCCACAAATTACGTTGCATTAAATCATCAAATAGATGACAGTTTCCATTCCAGACTAAAATTATAAAGAAAAAAATCAGAATGTTATATATTCCATTTGTTAGCATTAGCACAGAACTGTAAACCAGGCTAACTAAAGTAACAAATATAAAGATTAAAATAGTCGTCAAAAATATTGCAGATTTTGAAGAAAAATAAACTGTGCATTCACTTTGGTAGTTTTTAATCAATTTTTTTTTCTTATTATTATGTACCATTGCAGAGACTTCTGGACCATACTCCAACAGATCACCCAGACTACGAGCTTTTGAAGGAAGCAGAAAAAGTCATTCACGAGTTTGCCCTAAAGATTGGGACTGCCAATGAGACCCAACATGAGGAGGGACAGCAGGAAACACTGAAGAAGCTGGAGTTGTTGTTAAATACAGATGTAGGTGTTATTGCAAATTACAAGTTTCTGTGTGTACTGAAAAATCCTCTGAATTTAGTTCTTTTTGTGGTCCACTCACTTGTTAACTTCTTGGTTCCTACAGATTGAACGACACAAAGAAAACAAAGCTCTCTCTGAAACAATAAACTCCTTCTCTAATCATACAACCCATTCCCAAATCCAGTAACTGTTTTCAATATAGTTCAAGCTTGCTGTGGTAAGGGACATAACTAAAATGTTAATCCTTAATTATGTAATTATACTTTGAGTGATTATCTCCCTTGAGATTGTTGACGGCTTCTGTGTAGCATCATTTCTATACAAAATACTCATTAAGTCTTACGAAAATTACCCTTAAAATACATGCTTACGGCATAAAAGCAGAAAGTATGGAAAATGATCATTGACGAAAAATTTGGATAATTGGTTCATCCGTGTTTAATTTGGATCCAGGTTTCACCTTAGAATTAGTGAAATTAGTCAGGGAACCAGACTAACTTTACAGCAGCACCTTAGACACTTTAAATTGCACCTGTTTGTTCATGCGAATCATCTGCATGATCAAACTGTTGATTATATAATTTTTAAAATGGCACAAGCGATGCATGTTTAAGACGAAAGGGAAAATAAGCCTCGTGAATAAACAACACAGAAGAATAAAAAGTAATATTCAGATTCTTGTGAATAAAAGCTGGAAGGACACAATTACATTTATTGGACATCATGTGCCAATTTGAGTATGTCTTGTGGCAGAAGATATGACTGCAGTCATGTGAAATAGAAAAAGAATTTCCAAGAATTACGTCGAGAGATAGCAACAAGCTGTTGAGTTGCATAGGGTTTGGAACAGAAGTTTGTGCAACTGTACTAGTGGTAAATAAAGTCTATGCATGCTTTACAAACTTTTCAGTTGAACATAACGTTTATCATCACTGAATGTTTCGAAAACAACACTTTTAATTATGTTTTCCAGCTTTACAGTAGCAATGTATGATATTTTGTTATGCTTTACTGAAAACTAGTAAAACTTAGGCGAAAAAATCAACTGCGTTACTGAGACGGACTCATCAGGGTTGGCAGGTCTGCAGATCCAGCCAGTGTGTCATATTTTGTCAATGTACCCAATTGACACTAAATGTCAAAAAGTCCACTGGGCTTGATGAATTCGGTCCAAAAGTCCTAAACATTGCTGGAAATATGATATCTTGATGAATAACTTACCTTATTATTTAAAGGATCCATTCTGGTGTTTTCCAGTGAAATTGAAACAAGTAAAAGAAACCCCAGCACATAAAAATGGACATTGGTTGGACCTAGGAAACGACAGACCCATTTCCAGTATCAGAAATCTTTGGAATTCATTGCCCACATTAGTTACATTAACCACTTCTGTTTAAAGTTTTAAAGAAAAGTATCTCTGATATTTTAAGTCTGGTTTTGATCTATAGATTTTTGTAAAATTCCTCTTTCTTCAACTGTTTCCTATTTGTTGATCCTTATCCTATACTTTTTATATCATTATGTGCCCTTTGAATAAATATATTTAGAGTAATGTAAAGTCACATCACTTAATTGTTAATTTGTTAAAAAGAGTGACTTATCTTATTCCAACACTTCGGGTTTGTAAGATACATGCATGTAGATTGTTAGAAAGTAGTTAAGGGCCTCGAGAGAGACTAGATTCATTTGTGTTCCAGCTAAGCTACCCCTGTAATTCTTCGAACAGTTATGCTGGCCACCATGTATAATGTATCATCTGTTGAAAAATGGCATTAAACCCACAACAACAATCAATTTTAGTACTTAAGTGAAACTTCTGATAACTATTCTGATTTGCATCTATCCCAAGCAATCCCAGTGTAATTACATGATGATCCATTGCATAATTCAGGTT
This sequence comes from Megalonaias nervosa, assembly GCA_016617855.1. Classification (NCBI taxonomy): domain Eukaryota; kingdom Metazoa; phylum Mollusca; class Bivalvia; order Unionida; family Unionidae; genus Megalonaias; species Megalonaias nervosa. Next base: position 55,557 of record JAECUM010029671.1, read on the forward strand.
TTTGCAAAGAACAAGTTCATATAGGAAATGACTGGGCTGGATATGGGCCAATTTTGGCCCCCAGATTAGAACAAGTTCATATAGAAAATGACTGGGCTGGATATGGGCCAATTTTGGCCCCCAGATTAGAACAAGTTCATATAGAAAATGACTGGGCTGGATATGGGCCAATTTTGGCCCCCAGATTAGAACAAGTTCATATAGGAAATGACGGGGCTGGATATGGGCCAATTTTGGCCCCCAGATTAGAACAAGTTCATATAGGAAATGACTGGGCTGGATATGGGCCAATTTTGGCCCCCAGATTAGTCAGAAGTGAAAGTGTTTGTGCTCTATGTGCTGGCTTATAAGTCGAGCCCAACTGCAAACTGCGTGGAGCCAGATCATCCATCATTTAATGTGCCAGCTGATATGGGTCTGTTCAGTTTGTTTGCAGTTGGACTTGACTTTCTGGTGAGTATGTATGGTATTTGTTGTGGTTGAATAACCATTATATGTCCACTGGAACATTGATACACATGAACACTGTGAAATGAACAGTTTATGGTGTTTTTTAATAATCATGTCCTCTTCTAAAATTTGCCAGATTACTGTGTCTTCAGGGACTTTCACACACTAGGTGCAGTTAAAATCATGTTTGAACTTTTGACAGAAGATATTTGTGCTGCCGTCTAAGATATCTGTAGATTTCAAACATATTCTAATTTGTGCTTATTCATAGCAAACATAAATAAGGACAGACTGTGTTCTTAGCTTATCTGTTATATTGTACATAAAGTCTACATGACAGTTTCACATAAATGTTGTTTAGTTTGTTGGGGTTTTTTAGGTATCAGTTGCCAATTGTAAGAATACTGTATCTTTTTTCATTTTTAATCTCATTTTGGAGCATTCTTCATCACAAACCGTAATTGGAATATTGAAATGAGTAACTAAATATAGAAAAGTAACACGAAGGAATGCGACACAAAAGCATCAATAAGAAGCAGCCGAATATGTTATTTTTGACTAGTGTGGTCTGAAACAAAGGAATGATGATAAGAAATAACATTTCCTGTGCATCTTTCATTATCTTGTTAATTTTAAATTTCTGTTTATTTTGTAATTGGTTTTGTTTGCAATATTCTGTGAATTCACAATCTTGAACTCAGCCCAAAATGATCAATATATGAGATAATAATGTGAATCACACCCATATGAGCTATGAAAATTCTGAAATCTGTATTGAATCCAGGTACAATGCAGTATTTGTTAGTATCATTATTCATTTCTTTCAGTTTGATGAAATATTTTGATGCATTACTTCTCATATCTTCTGCAATAGAGAAAATTTGAGACTTGATCTAGGCCTACAATAAACGGTAACATAAATATATTTGATTGCAACAGTTTCTGGAGAAATATTTATTGAAGAAAGGAATTACAGTGTACAGTTATTTAATTTTTTTCTACATTTAATGCAATGATATGTATAAAATCATTTGAAAAGAAGAAAGAGGATATAATTTGGGGGATATATTTACTGTTACCCTAATGAACCTCTTAAGGTCACATAATATCTGTATATTGTAATAAGTGTAATAATAATGAATTTGCAATGGCATACTTATGAAAAGGTCATGTCACAAGTAAATCTTAAAGCTGCAGTTTGAAGTTATCTTTGAGCTTGCCTTTTTTTTAATGCATACAAATAAGTTCCCTTATTTTTGTTCCCATCAGTGATTGTTGCTGCAATCCATAAAGGTAGATGTCTCAACAGAAGAAAAAACCGTTGGGTTCTTATAATGATTGCTTTCAAACTATTGTGTGAAAGTGGTCCTAGGTAAAAAATTGTATACATATTTAAGGAAGAAAGAGGGACATCTTGTATATACATCGGTTTAATCTGGATTTGATTAGAGGCTGAAGTTATGCTTAAACAATTTTCTTCTTTCTGTACCATATGTACTTGCTTATAAACAAAGATCCTGATCTGCCATAGCATAATGCCCCTGCAGATCAGAGTCTGTGTTGTTAGTTCTACTGATTACTTCTAACAAACTGCACAGACTCAGACCTGCTGGCACATTATGCAATGGCAGATCTGGGTCTGTGCAGTTTGCAGTTGGAATCCTCTTATAAGCAAGTATATTTTTAACATTTACTTCATAAATTTGACAAAGACTAAATAATATATGTAGTTATTTCTGCATGACCACTTTGATTGTAATCGTTTCATATTTTTCCATTTCAGCTGGCTGTGCCAGATAGAGCCTATCTCAGACATGACATGGTACAAATACTGGTAAGTTTATGGTGAGAAGCTCAAGTAAGATGTTGAACTCTTTCAATGCAGTGTGGACTCGAATTCTGTCAGGCTTAGTTTTGTCTGTGAATATGTGTCTTCTTGTGCAGGGCTGTTCCATTTAAACTTAGCTATTATCAGCAATTTTTGGCACCAAGAATAGTTGTAACAAGACTGGAGATGAAGTACCTTGCTCAAGGGTAGTTGTAACAGCCTGTTGATGTTCAAACACTTTGATGTACTAGGCATATGCTCCTACAATTGATTTATTCATCTTCAACCATATCATTCAACACTTCATAAGCCAGAATTTTTATTCTCTATTTCAAGTTGGATTTTCACCACAAGTTAACAGTGAAACTAAAAAGCTTCCATTTGATTCTAAAATAGATCTTTTTAGGATCTCATACTTTACAACTTGTTCTTCTGTAGCTTGAGTGTTAACCTTTTAGATTTTAACGTTTTAGATTTTAACTACTTAGAATTATTGCTTCTATTATTTTGATTGTTTTCACAGAAGTTCATCAAGTGTTTCATCCAGTTTCCATCTGTATCTTCAAACAAGATAATTAAAGCTTGGGCTTAAACTCTTACAGAGTTGTGTGAATTTAAACAAAGAAATGCCGATTTTTTGAAATAGAGATTTCATAGTAATTATAAATGGAAAACAGATTTATACAATCCGGATAAATGATTATGGACTACAGTTTGCATGTCTACATATAATGGCATCTAATTCTGACTCATCGATTCCTATCATCAAATATCTTTTCAGAGTAAGAAGGACCAGTGTTGTCTTTGGATGTTCTCAGATCTTATCATTATCAGCAGTGTCAAACGGAAAAGTGGACCTGTGACTCGTAAAGTTTCTGTTATATTGTGAGTAGATTTTAAAATAATTGGAGTAGGGCAAGAAACAGGAGAATCATTCATTCAGAAATAAGCTTAAAATTTCATGATAAGAAGAATTGGGGAGTATTTTATTATGGTTTGAGCAAAAAAATTCTTTCAAGCACATGAGACCACCTGAATCAGAACAAAAATACCAATTTCGTTGGTTTTGGAAGGTCTTTCAAAATGATTATTAGTGAGGAAGATCTTGAAAATGTTCAGAAAATTTGTGACAAGTAAAATAATTTATTTTGAAGATCTTGGCTCATCAGAAAATAATCTCACTAAATGCATACTTTAGCCCTTATCTGCTTGAACAGTTCAGAAAGCCTAGTCCTGAACAGTGTGAAAGTCCTGGTCTTGAATAGTTGGAAAGTCATGGTCTTGAACAGTTTGAAAGTCCTGGTCTTTAACTGTTTGAAAGTCCTGGTCCTGAATGGTTTTGAAAGTCCTGCTCAATTCATGGATACTCTGGATAATTGCAGTCCCACTTGATATCAGCAGATCCAGTAGTAATAATGTCCATCCATCATTCCACCTTTCCATCCATCAGCAGTTTGGTTTCTGCAAGATACTGGGAATTATTAGATTGTAACTAAATTTTATATGCAGTTTTATATTGATATGATCTTGAAAGAGTTTGATTTTCAGCCATTGTGTGGAGGATATGTGTCCCCTGAGTAATACTTATCACCCATTTTCTGTTTCTGCAGCTTAACTTTACAAAAGAGTGATGTTTTATACTTACGAGTTTTAACAGTGTGATTTATTCTTCTTTGAAATTTGGTACCAGACTGCACAACTGGGGATTATTTTATTGGTTGTAAGTAATATTTAGGACTAACATTCTGCTTTGACCTGCTGCTAAAATAAGCTGCTGTTGTAACTGTCAGGAAAATTTCAATGAAGATTTGTTCAGTGTTATCTATTTTCATTTTGTTTTTGTTTAATTTGAAATTTTTGTCATCAGTCTAAGTTATATTTATCCAGATTTTCATGTGCAGTTAATGATGGTAGAAGAGATCATAACATTGTAAATTCTTGTGCATAACATGTGATTTTGTGTTTTTGAACAGGATCCTTGGCCATGCTCCCATCAATATTGGTTTTAGTTGATTATTAGCATTGCCCTTAGCCATGCACTCATTGATATTAACTTCCGTTGATTATGATCACTGCCTTTAGACATGCACCCATCACTATTGGCTTTAGTTGATTATGATCACTGCCTTTAGTCATGCACCCATCACTGTTTGCTTTAGTTGATTATTAGCATTGCTCTTAGCCATGCATCCATCACTGTTGGCTTTAGTTGGTTATTAGCATTGCCCTTAGCCATGCATCCATCACTATTGGCTTTAGTTGATTATTAGCATTGTCCTTAGCCATGCACCCACCACGATTGGCTTTAGTTGATTATGAACACTCCCCTTAGCCACGCACCCATCACTGTTTACTTTAGTTGATTATTAGCAGGGCCCTTAACATGCACTCATCACTATTGGCTTTAGTGGATTATTAGCTGGGCCAATAGCCATGCATCTATAACTGTTGGCTTTAGTTGATTATGAGCTGGGCCTTTAGCCATGCACCCATCACTATTGGCTTTAGTTGATTAGCTGGGCCCTTAGCCATGCACCCATAACTATTGGCTTTAGTTGATTATGAGCTGGGCCATTAGTCATGCATCCATCACTATCGGCTTTAGTTGATTATGAGCTGGGCCCATAGTCATGCACGTATCACTATTGGCTTTAGTTCATTATAGGCAGGACCCTTAACCATGCACAAATCACTACTGACTTAGGTTAATTATGAATTTCAAGCTCCAGTTCAACCCTTGTTAACAGTTTTTTGATGGATTAAACATAGTTCATGAACCTTTAGTAGTTGCTTACATTTAAACGTGAAAAGTGCTGTTTATCCAATATTACCATTTATTGCTTAACTGTTCATTTTGATTCGCTAAACAGCATTCTTATTTGAATTTCTTCAGTTGTGCCACTAATATCACTTATTAAAATTTATTTTCTGTTTTCACAGGAAATCTCCTACTGGACAGGATTTTGCAGAAAATATAAAACAAAAAGTTTGGTTGAGAGTTGGACTGGATAACATTGAGATTGTTAAGGGTAAGTTTCATGTAAAGACTATGTATACAGAATTTGTTGCATGCACAGAACCATTCTGGTTATACAGAATCATTGTTATTTTTAACCATTATAATCATTTCTGTCAGATTCTCATCAGATAATAATTGTATGTAGTCAAACCACAATTTAGTGCTGATACATCTAGATCACTAAAATGCTTGTCTGGTTGAAATTCTTATTAAGGGCAAGTGCTTGTATCACAAAACTGATTGAATACTGACCAGTCAGACAAAACCGATTAAATACTGACCAATCAGACAAAACCGATTGAATACTGACCAGTAAGACAAAACTGATTGAATACTGACCAATCAGACAAAACCGATTGAATACTGACCAATCAGACAAAACCGATTGAATACTGATGAATCAGGCATCATGATATCAATACCCCAGTTCATCTGATAAAAGTTTAAAGAATTGAAAATGTCCAATGAGGATTTTATCTTGGTACTGAAAAATGATTTGCTGTACATGAATTCCAGCCATAATACACAAGGCATTAATACAGGATTGAATATACCCTTGTAATCTTTTCATGATGGACTTCAGCATACCAAATGGTGGGAAAGATGACTGTAGGAACGAAAAGCACTTTCAATCAGTAAGGTTTAATATTTAAAAATTGTTTGATAAAAATTTGATGTATTTTTTATTTTCATGCTAAGATTCTGATATTTTAAAGGTGGCATTTCTGTTTCATATTGGTAGAGGTTGGCATTTTTCATTCATAACAACTCTGAAATGCAATGCCAATATTTGTTATTAAATTAATGATAACTTTATTCAGAATTCTCGTAAATCTTATGCTCTGTGTTTGAAAATTTTCTGCTGCCAGTTCTCAACCTCATGTCACCCAGTTTGATCATAATTAAAAAAATTATAATGTGCAGGAATTACATAATCAATTGTTGCAGGTCAGGGATCCTTGACACGGCGGTCAACCATTGACAAAGAGCAGGTAGAAGAGGACCTGGAATTACTGAACCAGATTTCGGAACTGACCAATAAACTGAACTGCCAGCATTCTGTGAGTCTTTACCTTTACCCAACCAGATTTCAGAACTGACCAATAAACTGAACTGCCAGCATTCTGTGAGTCTTTACCTTTACCCAACCAGATTTCGGAACTGACCAATAAACTGAACTGCCAGCATTCTGTGAGTCTTTACCTTTACCCAACCAGATTTCGGAACTGACCAATAAACTGAACTGCCAGCATTGTGAGTCTTTACCTTTACCCAACCAGATTTCAGAACTGACCAATAAACTGAACTGCCAGCATTCTGTGAGTCTTTACCTTTACCCAACCAGATTTCTGAACTGACCAATAAACTGAACTGCCACCATTCTGCGAGTCTTTACCTTTACCCAACCAGATTTCTGAACTGATCAATAAACTGAACTGCCAGCATTCTGTGAGTCTTTACATTTACCCAACTAGATTTCGGAACTGATCAATAAACTGAACTGCCAGCATTCTGTGAGTCTTTACCTTTACCCAACCAGATTTCTGAACTGACCAATAAACTGAACTGCCAGCATTCTGCGAGTCTTTACCTTTACCCAACCAGATTTCTGAACTGATCAATAAACTGAACTGCAGCATTCTGTGAGTCTTTACCTTTACCCAACTAGATTTCGGAACTGATCAATAAACTGAACTGCCAGCATTCTGTGAGTCTTT
>JAECUM010029673.1:0-20820 GCA_016617855.1 Megalonaias nervosa
GGTAAAACATAAACATAACAATGAACTTCCAGATTGTCATTATCTTATTGTTGGAAGAACTGGATCTGGGAAAACAAACTTACTTATGAATTTACTTCTAGGAGATAATTTTAACTACAATCGCGTTTATATTTACACGATTAACCCACAGCAAGATAAGTACGAGCTACTTAACAATTATAATAACAAACTTCGTGATGATTTTGAGGCTGGCGAAGATTTTTTTATTATCAAACAACCAGAAGAACTCGTTCCAGTTAATCAACTTGATTCGTCCGAACATAAGATAGTTGTTTTTGATGATATTCCGCTAAACAACGAAGAAATGAATAAAATAAGATCATATTTTTCACTGTCGCGAAATAAAAAATGTAATTCTATTTATCTCGCCCAGGGTTTTTATAATGTTGACAGATTTGTTAGGCGAAATACTGGTTGTTTTATATTATTTCCAGGACTTGACAATGTTGACGTTAGAAATATCGCGAACGAGCAATGTGGCGATGTAACAAAAGATAAATTTATTGAATTATATCATCCAGCAACGGCAAATAAATATGACTTTTTTTGTTTGATAAATTAACAAATGATACGAGTAAAATGTTTCGATGTTGTATTGAAAAATATCTACAGTAATTTTTATACAAAATAGTATATAATTAATGGAAAGACAAGCAATGTACAGAAAACATATAGAAAAATCTAAAAAAACTTGCACAATCTCAGGCAAAATTTAAGCAGCAAGTAAAGCAGACACGACGTGGCCAAGTGGTTGCAGCAGAAACAACAGCAGCCGCTCTCAAACCAGTTACTGAAGCTTTACTTGGAAAACAACCTGAAACTAAACCATTATCAGAAGAAGAAGTTAAAAAATTACAAGAAAAAGGTTTACTCGGACTAGTTAAAGAACAACAAGAAGCAGCTACTGGAAGAATTATTGCTAGATCTGATGTGGAAAGAAAAAGATTAGCTGAGGAACTTACAGCGCATATAGCTAATCCTGTTGCAAGACAAGCTGAAATAGATCGGCTAATAAATGATCCACTAGCACTTGAACAAAGATTAGCAACTCATATAATAGTTGGACCAATTGAAAGAAAGTTAGAAAAAAAAATGAAAAAATCGGCAGAAATGTTAGAGGATATTTTTGCTGAAGAAAAAGCTAAAAAAGAAGCATGGAGAAAAGAACATGGATTAGATGTTCAAGACAAAGAAACATTTGACTCTGCTTTAGAAAATATAAATGACAAAATAACAGATTATGAGTATGAAAAATTTAATGAAAAATATAATTTTAAAAAAGTGAGAGTACGAGATGTTAGAAAAGATGATTACGAATTTGAAAAAAAAATTGAAGATCTAAAAAAATAAAAGAAGAAAGTAAGATACATCTTGACGATGCAAAACTAGAAAATGAAAGCTACCGCGACAGTATTGAATGATATCGACGTTGGATTATTGCTGATCTTTATATCAAAGTTATTAGTAGAATAAAAGAAAACCGATACGAAAATGCTAACCAAAGTTTGAGTACCGAGGCAAAAAATCTAGATGAAAAACGTATGAAAGCTGATACAGTTGTCTCAAAGGATATGGATCCTATTGAAAGACAAACTGAATTAAGTCGATTGGTTGATGATTATAAAGAACTTGATAGAATGTTAGCTGAAAAAAAACCAACAGGAACTGGAGTTAGAATATTTTCATCAGTTACTGAAATGATAGGCAGATTAATGCTATTGATATCATCAAAAGAAGCTGGAGATGTTGGTGCTGAAATTGACAATGAAATTATTGACATACTTGATAATTTGAGATCAGAAAATTTATTAACATCTGACGAATACGAAACTTTACACCTTGATTTGATATAAATCAAGGCGATTTAATCGCGGCGATTTAATTTTATAAAAATATAATAATAAATGTCAGCAACATTATTACTAGACTCTAGCCAATCTGATAAAGATAGCGCAAATTGTTCAGTAAAGTATATTCCACCAATAGAACTAGATCGTGAAAAACAATATGAAATTGGACTAATTTCCTGTACGTGTTGGAATTCTATGCCTAATGTAAAGACTGGAGTAAATGATACGTTTGAAATTATTTATAACTCTAGTCTAGGTTCTCCACAATTTATCGAACGGAAATTCATTAAAATTCCACAAGGAGCCTACAACATAACTGATTTAAATAAAACAATAAAAGAACTAATAACAACAAAAGAACTAACAACAAAAAGTGGTATTATCGCGAATAGTTTTGAGCTTACACCAAATTATAATACGTTACGAGCTAGAATAACAATAAAACCTGGTATAACAGTTGATTTTACCCATCGAAAAAGTATCGCACCACTGATAGGATTCGAATATAAAAGTTATGCAGCTCCTCCTAATGAAACCAGAACGTATGACGGTCAACTGCCAGTAAATATAACTGATGTAAACACAATATTGGTAAATTGTTCTATCGCATCTGGATCTTACTCAGCCTTAGGTGATAAAGGACAAACGATATATAGTTTTTCACCAGATGTTCCGCCAGGATCTCTGATGCAAATTAGTCCACGCCAAGTTATTTATTATCCGTTAAACGTTGAAAATCAAATAACAGAAGTAAATATGCAGTTGACAGATCAGTCTGGAAGACAGTTATATTTTAACAACGAAATTGTTACTTATTATTTACACTTACGCGTTTCGTAGGCGCGAACAAAATAAACATATTTTCTAAGAAAAGCTAAAAGATTTGGAAGTAAAATTATACAACCTCAGATATAATGAAACAGAGAAAAAAAGTTTATCGAAGAAAAATAGTAGGAGGATTTTTAGGAAATATATTTGTTAAAATTATAGAAAATGCTCCAGAAATAGCTCATAAAATTGCACCAATTGCACTTGACGCGTCAAAAGCTTTTGCAACTGGAGCTGCATCTGCTGCTGGAACTGCTGTTAGACAAAAAAAAAAAAAAAGCTGATAAAATAAAAGGCGCACCGCAAAGCGGTATACCGACAATCAAACAAGCTATTTCAGAACTCGCACCAACAAAAGAAACTCAACGCGCAATGATAACAACGACAAAAAAACTTTTATCACCGCGAGGAGAACAAATTATACGAAAATTAATATCTAAAGTAACAACACCGCAATAATTTTGTATAACCTAATAAATAAAAAAATGTCTGTAAAAATTATCTCGATTTAGCAGAAACTTATGACACAGACGACACAGTAACAGAATTCGAATACGTTGAATATCTCGATGAAAATTCTAACGAACCTAATAAGGCTGGCGTCAGAACATTTAATACTCTAGACAAGGACGTATTTTTACTTCCTCATAAAGCAATGTTAGAAATTCGTGGCCGGATTATGACAGCACCTGCCGCACCTGCCGCAACTGACGGAATTGCAGCTAACGCAGAAGTAGCACTTTTAAATGACGGTTGGTGTTTATTTAAAGGTGCTCGATATCAGCTGGCCAATCAAACTGTCGAAGATATTTCAGGTCACTTACAAGTTGCAAGTACAATATTAAATATTATTTCGTTTTCTGACGACTATTCCAGGTCAACTGCAACTAATATGATGTGGTTTAAAGATACTGGAATTGCTACAGCAGGGTCTGGAGAATTTATTTTAATAAGAGCATTAGCTGCTGGAGCTGATGCCGCTGCAGATCTTGTAATTGTAAGAAATTTTCTTATTGCTAATGCTGCCAATATTGGTATAATCCCACCAGATGCAGCCGCTGATGCAAACGCTACAAGAGACTCACTTACTGCAGCTTGTAATAATCTTGGTATAGCCGCACCAGCTCCAGCTGCTGACGGTACTGCAATGTTAGGTTTGATTAATAATTTAGTTAATAACCCGACAGTTAACGTAAAAAATATACGTTACAATGAAGGTCATGTTAAGAGAAAGGCACTTGCAGCAGTATCACGTCAAATTACAATGATGCTGCCACTAAGTACAATATTTGGCTTTTTCAGGCATTATAATAAAGTATTTCGTGGAGTTAAACATACTCTTATTTCAGATCGATCAGAACAAAACGACTGCCTGTTTAGGTCATGTGGAGCTGATGTACAATTTGTCATAAACAAACTTGCGCTGTGGATGCCAAGAATAACTCCGTCTATCACTAAAATGGCGGAATTAAATGATATGCTGGAAAAACACACAAACAGAATTTATTTTCAGCAACATAAAATATATCAAACAGCAGTTCCGAATACCACAGACTACACATGGCGAGTTACAACAACATCAAGTGAACAAAAGTCACGGCAATTATTTGTTGTATTTCAGAGACAAGCTCGACGTAATAACCAACAACAAAATAATGCGATATTTGATAGCGCTGATGTTAGACGAATATATGCTAGAATAAATTCAAAGCAATATCCAGAACGAGCGATAGAAAGCAATTTTGCAGATGACGCTAATAAAAATATTACTCGACCGTACATGTACCTGCTCGACGTACTGCAAAAATATCAAGATGTTGGAGATGGATCTCAGATATCAGTAGAGGAATTTCGTACACTTTATCCAATATTTTATTTCGATGTTAGTAAACAGAGCAGGCGAGCTGTAGACAGCACAGCTGATATTGAAATTACTTGGACACTAGGAGACGTTCCAGCTGCACCATTTTATGTATATGCGTTAGTAATAAGCGATAGATTTGTTACAATTGACTCTGTTGGAGGTAAAATGTCAGTACAAGTTTAATCTGTAATCGTTATATAAGATGACAAAATATATTGTAAAAGAAATATATTTGACTGATGGTCAAGTTAAAATATTAGCAGCTGCTGTTGCAAAGAAAAGACAAGTATCATTAAAGGTCAACCCTAACACCTTAGGTACTTTAACAAAATTAATGTTAACCAAAACACAAGTAAATAAATACGATCGCAAAAAACCTTTTGTTTTAAATTTAAGTGCTGCACAAATAACTGCAATGTCAAAACAAGGTGGTTTCTTTGGTCCGGCACTATCTGTAATGGCCAGAACGTTAATACCTAAAATTTTGTCAGTGTTAGGTACATTAGGATTAGCAGCAGCGTCTGGAGCAGTATCTGGCGCAACGAAAAAGGCAGTTGAAGGTCATGGAATCGTTCGCGGCAGTGGTATAAAGAAAATGTTCGTATGAATGTCGATGGTAATAATTTTATGTGACTGATAAATATAATGCCAAAAAGAAAAACAGCAAAAAGAAAGACGACGAAGAAAAAAGACACGACAGAGGCGAAAAGGTGGATTTATTCCAATAGCCCCGTTACTAGCAGGATTGGCGGGAAGTCTGTTGCCAAATCTGTTAGGAGTAGGACGAGGACTAATGTTGCCAGGAACAAAGAAATGAAGTCTGCGTTAAGTAATTTTGATATACTTGACAAACTAAAAAAAGTAAAAAAAATTAGTGGAGTTTATTCTAAAGATGAACTTATGGCGATTCCAGAGACAGAGACGCTAGCGTCTCCGGGATCGTGTGTTATAAATATACAAGATTTTAATGACGGATCTGGCACACATTGGGTAGCTGTTTTTGATAACAATTATTTTGACTCGTTCGGAATTCCACCAAGTGACGCAGTAAAAAAATATATGAGTAAAATTCAAGATACGAAATCTTTAGAGACGAAGTCTCTTACGAAAATATTAAATTATTCGTCTAATCAAATTCAACCAGTTGGAACTTCCGCTTGTGGATATTATTGCGTAATGTTTATTAAACAGATGACCGAAAATCCAGATTTTTTAAAGTTTATTTTACAATTTGACAAACAACCTTCTCACGCTAATGATGAGATTGCATTAAATTTATCTAAACTCACTGATATACAATGTCAACATATTGTCTCAAGTGTAAAACTAAAACAGAAAAGACAGACGAAAAAAACAGAAAAAAACAAAAAATGATAGAATAATGCTGAAAAGTATTCGTGCAATCTGTGGAAGAAGAAAAAGTATGTTTTTACCAAAAATAAAGTTGTCCGGAGCGGGTTATCCAGAAATTATTTTAGTAGACGACTGAAAACTTTGTCAGTTATAAAATAAATAATGACATGCGAGTGTGATTGTGATAGAGATTTATGTCTCGAGCAAAATAAAATTGTTACATATTGTCAGAAATGTAAAAACAGAGAAATAATTGGAACAGGTATAGATACACATAAATTTATTGGAAAATTGCCGAAACCAAAAGGCGGTTGGACATTGCCAGGTCATAAATATACTGGACCTTATAATCCTCTTGATAAACAACTTGACGAAAACGATAATCCACTGCCAGGACAAGAGCCTTACAATCAAGTTGACGCAATAGCATGCGTCATGATTTCTGCTACAGAGATATTGATCTTCCAGAAAGCGAACAAAATAAACACAGTTGCGATAAAGTAATGTTAGACGAACTTCGTGATATGAAACCTGTAAATATGCGAGAACGTGTTGACCGAAGGCTGGTTCAGGGTTTTATTGGAGCAAAATATAAATTAGGTCTCGGAAAAGAATTATATGATGATCTTGCCTTAGAGCTACATAGACCTAAAAAAAAAGTTTCCGCGACGTAAAGTTGTCGCAAATGCCGTTGATGACATCTGGGCGATAGATTTAGTTGATGTTTCAAATCTAGCTCAATATAATGATAACAAGAGATATCTTTTTAATGTTGTAGATGTTTTTAGCAAATACGCGTTTAGTATACCCGTTTCGGATAAAACAGGAACATCGATTACTGATGCGCTAAAACAAATTATTGTTAACACAGAAAGAAAACCAAATAGAATCTGGACTGATCATGGAGCGGAGTTTTTTTAATAAAAAATTTGAACCGTTTTTAGAGCAAAATAACATTAAAAAATATGTTACAGGAAATGAGGGAAAAAGTGTCATCGTCGAGCGATTTAATCGCACGCTCAACGAAAAAATCCACAAATATTTGACAGCTAAAAATACGAATAAATATATTGACAATTTACAGAAAATTGTTGACGAGTATAATAACACGAAACACAGATCCATTTCGCTAGGCAAAAGTAAAATGTCGCCAAACGACGCGATTGCAAATCCAATATTAGCAAACTAAAACATGTACCGCAGACATAAACTTAAAGTTGGTGATAAAGTTAGAATTTCTTTGACGAAAAAAACATTTGAAAAAGGATATACTCATAATTGGAGCGAAGAAGTATTTGCTGTTGATAAAGTACTTTTAACAATACTAGTTACATACTCGTTGAAAGATTTATTAGGTGAGCCTATAACTGGCAGTTTTTACGAGCAAGAACTTCAGAAAACTGAACAAGATATATTTATTATTGGAAAAGTTATTTAAAAGTGCGGCAACAAAAGTTTAGTTAAATGGCGTGGATATGGCGATAAATTTAATAGCTGGGTACCAACTCGGTTGATTTCATCGACAGAATAATATTATTATAAATTTCTTCGTATTTTATTAGTACTGATTTACATTTTACTGGTTTACACAGAGAAATTAAATGTAATTTTCTTGCATCATCGACTGGCATTAAATTAAATATTTTAACAAAAATAAAATCGTATTTTATATTTCTTTGTTGTCCAGTTATTTTTACGTTTGAAAAAGGTTTTATAAGCTGCCAAAATATTTGATGCTCGGCAACAGTAAAATTAAATTTTATTATTTTTTTAGCAATATGGTACTTAACATCATATCGCCCAGTTGTTGGTCTGCTCAAATATTTTTTACTAACAACAACATCATCTTCTTCTTCGTCATAGTTATGCAAAATATCTTTTTCAGTATAACCAGCAAATCTGTCATTAGTAATATTTTCTAATGTAAAATTTGAAACTGAAACAAAATCTCCCGAATTTAGTTTAGCCAGTCTCTCAGTTAAGTTCATTATTGTAACAATCTTTTGTCTAATTAATAAATAATAAGATGTTCGGAGAAATAAAATATCATCAAAAAGTTAATATATTAAATCATAAAGAATTAGCTGAGGCAATTCGAAATTGTTTGTTGAGACATAGTTTTTATTTTGTTGATGTTATGATAACATTAGGCGATTCTGACAAATTTTTATTAACAGCAGCAGACAAAATAAAACTCGATACAAATAAAATGATGACATTACGATTTAATCGCGACGATGTCATGGAATTTAGTCATAATTGTCTCACTCGAAATGATATAGAAAATATCATTAGTTATCGTATTTAAAACTAAATCTATCAAATGTCAACATTGACGTTGCTGATTTTGTTACATTATCAGCTACAAATTTTACTGCACGTGTATTAATTTTATGATATTTTGCCGCAGATGCCATTGATCTAAATTTCATTTCTTCTCCAGTTTCTAAATTTATTGAAATAACTGATCTTTTTGGATTTTTAAAATTAGAACCGTCATAACCAGCTCCACGTTTGGCGTTTTCTTTTGGCGTAACCAAATCTAAATTTTCCAAACGATTATCTGTTTTAATACCATTTTTATGATCAATAACTAGACCATTAGGTATTAGTCCGTTAAAAGTTTCAAATACAAAACGGTGTGACATATAACCAACAAAATCAGTTTTAGTTCCAAGTACATTAATATTAAGATATCCATTTTTATCTAAATTTCCAACAACTTTTTTTGTTTTTCTATTTCGTATAATTCCTCTATCATTTGCCCCGTATAAATCAAATACTGGGTGAAGTTGAAATTCATTTTGTAATGATAAATTTTCAATATTATCATCAGCAATTGCGCCATTTTTTCTATATACTCGTTGTCCTTCTGGAATATCATAGCAAAACAAAGTATAAATAAAATCTTTTCTAAATATTTCAATTCTTTCTGCATTATCTCCTTTAACTGAAATTAACATACCAGCTGGTGTTGATGATATGCCAACAGATTTTTTAGATTTTATATTGATAACAGAACCAAGTGCATTTACAGCGTATAAGTTGTATTTCGGATGTACATGATAAAATTCTTGCTCTTCCGCTGTCATATCGATATATCTCAAAATTTCTGTCATTATACTATAAGGTTTTTCATATCTCTAATTAGGAATTTTAAAAAATTCAATTAAATATAAAATATTACTATATATAATGTTAAAATTGCGAGATATTGCTAAAAAGAGCATTATCAAATCAGAAAAAATTGCTTCAGCATTTTCTGGTTACGATAACAGTTACAAACTTGATGATCAAAAAATTTTAGCAAATTTTAGCTCCACAAATTTATTTCATCTTTTACAACCAGTTATATCGAAGAACTTGCGGCTCATAAAAGTATCAAACTTATAGTCCAATATCATACGATTTTATCAAAGTTATACGCAGTTGAAGATATACTTGATGTAATTTTTGAAACAAAAAGTTTTGACAGCGAAATTTCAGAACCATATTTAACAGCAAAATCGAGAAAAATATTAACTGGAACAAACATTGCCATGGTCGCCGATGAAATACATCAAGAAATAAACAAAAAATTATAAGAATTGACTTCATCAGGATCAGGTTGGAAATTTTAAATGATAAAAGAAGTTTTATTTCACACAGAAAAATATAACGTACATCGCGGTAGTTTGTACGTCGATCTCCCTCAAAAAAATTAAAAACAAAAAATGCTGTATAAATGTCAAAAACAATGATAACAGATGTTTTCAATAGTCAATTTTATCTGCCAAACATTCTCAGTGTGATTACTCCGGCAGAATTGAAAAGTATTTGCCATACAAAGACGAACTAAATTTTTTAGGAATAACTTTTCCAGTAGCAGAAAATCATATACCAAAGTCTGAAAAACAAAACAGTATCTCAGTAAATGTTTTCGGATTAGATGAGCGAGAAAACGTTTACCCGAGATATAACTCAGAAAATGCTACACAAGATACAATAAATTTATTATTTTATCAGTGACATTATTGTTGGATAAAAAACTTTAACGGCCTAGTTGGCAGACAGTACAGTAAAAATAAAAAATAAAAAGTATTTCTGCTACAGTTGTTTACAAGGTTTTTCTAGCGATGAAAGACTGCAGGAGCATCTGAAAGACTGTGTCAATGTTCAAAGAATAAGTATGCCTAGCGAAAAAGAAAAAAAATTAAAATTTAAAAATTATAATCATAAACTAAATATTCCTTTTGTTTTTTACGCTGATTTCGAGTGTCTGCTCGTTTCTGTGGTTGGAGCAGAAAATAATCCGAATAAATCAAGTACTAGAAAAATACAACAGCATATTCCTTGCGGAGTAGCTTATAAAGTAGTTTGTTGCGCTAACGATAAATTTTCAACTCCGATAAAGTTATATAGAGGTAAAAATCCTGCCGTATGGCTATTAAAAAATTTAATAGACGAAGTTAATAAAATTTCTAACAGATTATTTAAAACAGCTCCAATGAAAATAACGTCTAAACAACAACTCGATTTCGATGAGGCAGTTAATTGTCATATTTGTGAAAAGTTACTGGTAGACTCCAACGGAGCCCGTGATAAGGTGCGAGATCATTTTCATTTGACCGGCCAATATCGTGGAGCAGCTCATGACAGTTGTAATTTAAAATTTCATGCTCCAGATTTTATTCCTGTTGTTTTACATAACTTTCGTGGCTATGACAGTCATATTATTGTAGAAGCTTTTGGTGATGAAAATATTAAAGCTAAACTAAAATTAAATAACGTAATAAAATGTATTCCAAATAATTTTGAAAAAGTATATGTCGGTGACGCTCGGTAAATTACGTTTTATTGACAGTCTGCAATTTATGGCAGCATCATTAGATGAGCTTGTTAAAGGTTGCAGCAATTTCGCTAATCTGCGAAGTGGCTTTGGTGAAAACCATATCGATTTGACAAAAAGGTATCTTTCCGTATGATTATCTCGACGATTGGAGCAGATTTGATGAAACTTCTCTTCCTGATAAAGATAAATTTTACTCGCAACTCAAAAACGAAAATATCACAGATGACGAATACAAATATGCACAAGATATTTGGAATAAATTTAGTTGTAAAACATTTGGTGATTATCACGATTTATATTTGAAAACAGATGTATTATTGCTAGTTTTTGAGAGTTTTTGTCGGGTAAGCTACAGCAATTATGGATTAGACCCCTGTTGGTATTATTCCTCACCAGGATTGTCTTGCGACGCTCTCCTAAAAAACAAGCAAAATAGAACTGGATCTCCTGACAGATGTCAATATGTTTAGCTTTATTGAAAAAGGTATCAGAGGCGGAATTAGCGTTATAACAAAGAAATATGCAGTAGCTAATAACAAATATCTGAAAAAATATGATAAAAATCTCCCAGCTAATCATATTATTTATCTGTACACTAATAATTTGTATGGTTTTGCGATGTCAGAACCAATGCCGCATAGTGGATTTCATTGGATAACTCCAGATCAATTTTTTTTAAGAAACTGAAAAAGATTTACCTAGAAAAATTAATCATGATTTTTCCGATATTTCATATTTTGTTGAAGTTGATCTAGATTATCCTAGTTCGTTACATGATCTACATAACGATTATCCGTTTTGCGCAGAGTCTATGATGATTAATTATAGTTTATTATCGCCTGAACAACGAGCAACGACAACAGCAAAAAATTCGATTGTTAATAAGTTAGTTCCAAATTTGTTAAATAAAAGAAATTACGTTATGCATTACAAAATTTTAAAACAAGCAGCAGATGCTGGACTAATTCTGAGTAAAGTCCATCGCGTGCTAAAGTTTAATCAGTCGAGGTGGATGGCAAATTACATTGACTTAAATACAAAACGTCGTGCTGTGGCTAAAACCGAATTTGAGAAAAACTTTTTCAAGTTAATGAACAACTCGGTGTTCGGTAAGATAATGGAAAATATTAGAAAAAGAGTCTCGACTGAAATTGTTAATGATATAAATCGGAGAAATAAATTAGTTAACAATGATGGTTTTGTTAGTATGAAAATATTTAGTGAAAATCTTGTTGCAATACAACGACGAAAGACAAATTTAAAGTTAAATAAGCCGATTTATGTTGGTGCAGCTGTACTTGATATATCAAAGTGGCTGATGTACGATTTTCACTATAATTTTACCAAAAAGCAGTGGCCAGATTCGGAGTTGCTATTTACTGATACAGACTCGCTAGTTTATAATATAAAATGTGAAGATGTCTATCAGGATATTTACAATAATAAAAATCTGTTCGATTTATCAGATTATCCAGCATGTAGTGGATTTCAAGATAATTCGAAAAAAAAAGTTATTGGTAAAATGAAGGATGTATTTATGTTTACACCGCTTATCAAATTTGTTGGTCTTCGAAGCAAGATGTATTCATTATTATCTGATGCGATCAAGAAAGAGGATAAGGAAACTAAAACGTTAAAAGGTATTAAGAAAAATGTTGTAAAAAATGAAATTAAACATAGTGATTATATCAATGTCCTTAAAACTTCTGCTCCACATTTCTCTACCATGTGCATATTTAGATCACACAAGCATAATGTTACCACAAATATAATAATAAAACGTGGATTAACTAATTTTGAGGATAAAAGATATTGCAGGGATGGAATTAACACACTAGCGTTTGGACAAGTAATTTTGTCTAAACATCAGAAATAATGTTTGAAAATTTAACATTAGCAGATGGAGTTAATAGCAAAATAAAAAAAAATATTGGTTAATGACCAGCAATTATCATTTGAATTTAACGATGAAATTTCAAGTATTTGTTTTAGTAAATTTGACAGAATCAAACTCTCCCTTATCAGATCAGAAGATAGTAAATATTTTAATTATCTCGAAAGTTTGCGAGATGAGCTTGCACTAAAATATGACAATTTTCATGATCCGATAAGCCAACAACAGTATACAAAAATTAACATAGACTTAGACCGGTCGAAGGTTTTTGTAAAAGGTAGTAAGTATCTTCTCAGTAAGATAGCGATGAAAGAACTATTTGAATGTCGTCGAAAAGTATCCGGTAGAATTCAATTTTATTTGTATAATCATGACAGTACATTATACTTAATAGCGAGTGTTGATATTCTAGTGATAGGCGATGAAATTCTTTAAAAAATTACTGTCTTTCTTCCTTGTATTTTTGTTTTCACTTACCTTCATCATTTTTTCACAATAAAATGTTTGATCCATGGAAACAGATAAAAGTTTCTCAAATCCTCATTCACATACTACTTAATATTCTGTGAAAATATATTAAAACAATGTTTTCATGTACGAGTAAATGATAAAATACTTTGGTTTATGAAAAATAAATTGCAGTCTATATCCGAGCACTGTTTCCTTTGTTAGTCCACTAAAAATGAACATTTGCCATTGCTGTGAATAAAAATCAATCAGATTACATGCCCACACGGAATTTCTATAATAACTAGATCATGTAATCATTTTGAAAAATAGGGACTTTCTAATGGATTTTCCTAAAATATAACGCCAAAATCAGGTCATTTGTAATGGATTTTCCTAAACGCCTACTGGAATCAAGGTCAAAGATATTTGTAATGGATTTTCCTAAACGCCTACACGAATCAAGGTTAAAAATAGGTAATTTGTAATGGATTTTCCTAAACGCCTACTGGAATCAAGGTTATTTGCGATATATTTTTCCAGAATAATGATATAAAAAGCAGTTAGAATTTTCTTCACAGCCATTCTGTTATAGGATTTTATAAACAAGGTAAGTAAAAATATTTTTCTAACATATTTTTGATAAAACATAGAAAGTTTTGGAGGGGTCTCGGAGATAGGAACCTTGCTTACGTACACCGTAGATGTTTAGAAATATCATTATCAAATAAAATGTCAACCATATTGTCCATACATGTCATCACATCATCTGCCCAACCCGCTATTGGCTCATCGTTTTCAGTTGCGAATAACCATATTGATCCATATTTTGGCGAGATATGGTAACCAACTTTTTTAATACAATCGCTTATTATTTTAGGTTTTATACCAGTATAGCTTGAGGCTGCTCTAATCGAATTAAATCTCTTACAAAATTTGTTTGTCAGATCAAATCCAACATGTCGGATTGAATGACAGAAGGACATTATATATAATATTTCATTTGTTTAATATGAAAAAAAATCTATTGGTCTGGGATCATCTTTCCAATTTTTGGTAGGGGGTGGGGGTTTCTGGTCTAGAATCCCATTTTGGATTAGGATCATCATATATCTTTACTACTCTATTTCCTTGAAAATTGTACTTGAGTGAAATTCTAGACTTGGATGTCTAAGACTTGGATGTCTCATACTTGAATGTCTCAGGCTTGGATGTCTAAGAATGGATGTCTCGGGCTTGGGTGTCTCAGACTTAGCTATCTCAGACTTGGATGTCTCAGACTTGGAAGCTTGTTTCCCTTGCTTAAGTTTACTATTATCCGATTGAATTGGCAAAGCGTCAATAGGGAGCAGCATATTTCTGTGAAGTGTTCGTTTGGGTCCTTTGCCCTCGTCCGATCGTACAAAATACACAGGAATATCCGGATTTGGCTGTGATTGCGCAATGTAAATATTAGTCTCCAAGCGATCAGTTATTCTGTGTTTTCTATCAAATGCCACAATTTTCACAAGAACCCTATCCCCAGGCTGAAGAATTGCAGCTCTTGCTTTCAGGTCATATGTCCTCTTCTACTTTTCTTGAGCTTTTTCCCCAAGACATGTGGCTAGTTTGTAAATTCTTCCAATCAGTTCCGAAGACATTGGATATAATTTGACACACTGCCCGATCTACTATCCTTGTCTAATCCAAATGCGAGGTCAAGAGGTAGACGTGGCTCTTTTCCAAACATCAGGAGGAATGGCGTTTGGCCTGTAGACCCCTGGCACGTGCAATTATATGCATGGACCAATGGTCCTAAGTAGCTTTTCCAATACCTTTTCTGATCTGGATTGAGAGTTCTCAACATATCTAACAGTGTCCTATTACATCGCTCACACATCACACTACCCATTGGATGACAAGGAGTCGTGCGAGACTTCTCGATTGCAGCAATTTGACATAATTCCTTGATGACCTTACTTTCAAAGTTTGCACCCTGGTCTGAATGAAGAAGCTGCGTCATACCGTACTGTACTATAAAACCATTACACCGAGCCTCGGCTGTAGTCCTGGTTGTTTGGTTTCTTGTCGGAATGGCCTATGCATACCTGGTAAAATGATCTGTAATAACCAATATGTTTTGGAAGCCTCTTTTGGACATCTCAAAGGTCAGAGAATCGATGCAAACAAGTTCCATTGGCTGCGTGGTCACTATGTTGACGAGTGGTTCTCGAACATCCGTTGACAATTTTCTAAGCATGAAACGACAGCATTTCATGATCTATATTTCCAGATCTTTTGTTATGTGCGGCCAATAGAAATTATCTCGCAGGAAAGAAAAGTGTCCTGTCTCGGCCTAAATGACCGCAATCATCATGCAAGTTGTTCATAGCCTCCTCACGGTGAGACGTGGGGAGTACCAGCTGTAATTGTTCATGGTCATCAGCACTTGTCTTCCTGTATACGACACCTCTTTGCACGCAGAAATAGTCAAAGGTCCTAAATAATGCTAAAAGGTGTCTTCCAGTAGGTAGGGGTTGTAGATTAGGCTTTCCTTTGCCTCGTACATGCATTGACCATTCCCTTATAATAGAATAATTGGATTCAGCAACTCTAAGACTCTATCTGTCATTGCGGCAATTCCAGAACCCGAGTCAATGACATCAACAACATCTGCAGACAAAGACTTTTCATGAATGGTTGGACAATAGCTAAAATACAGAGAACGTGTAATGTTTCTTTGGTAACAGTCTTCATATCCTTGTTGTTGGTCCTGCTCCTCACACATGGCAACCGAGAGAAACTGTCTGCATCTAAATTCCTGGATCCGGGTCTGTAAATGATGTCAACGTTGTAAGCAGCTAGAGCAGCTAACCATCGTGGCCAGTTGCATCAAGTCTGGCTGATATAAGAATATACATGAGGTGATTCTTGTCAGTGTGGACAGCAGAGTACTGTCCATAAAGGTTATCATTGAATTTCTCCATGATTGCTCACTTTCATGCCAGGAATTTCAGTCGATGCGCTGAATATTATTTTAATTAATTAAGGTACATTGCTAGCTGAAATAAAGTCACCAGTTGCAATTATTGTGTTGTTCTTACTTTGCACAATTAGGCAACATTGAACCACGATTACCTGTTAAAGTTTGGTTCACTCTGAATTCTGAGGCTACCCGGATTAATGTTCATGCCAATTATTTATACAAATAAGTTGTAAACTGACCATTCGGAAAGTAACTTATAACTTGTCCTATAATAGAACAAATTGGCTAAATGTGTGCAAAGTAAGAACAACACGATATGTATGTATGTATGTATGTATGTATGTATGTATGTATGTATGTATGTATGTATGTATCTTTTTTCTCATTAAATTATTAACCCTGTAACTGCCTTTTATTTATTTTGTTAAAATTTATTTATGCATAAATCCTTTTGATGAACATATATCTAACAAGTAAAGAGATGATAATGATGATGAGTTTGGTTCGCAGTTTTATGGCACATCAACACAAGTAGGTTGTTTAGTATCATGGCAGTTTTAGTAAAGTGCATTGCCCAAGGACACGCAACCGACCTGGGCTTATCCTACAGTAGGATTCTAACCCGCGCCCTTTCGGTCGCGAATCAGGTACGGTAAATTACTGAACCACCAGTTCTTCTGCCTCCATTAGTCGCCTCTTACGACATGAAGGAGCGCATGGGGCATATTCGACACAATAGAGCCCGCAGTGGGTCGACTATTATTATTATTATTGACTGGAGTTATATCCATCAGTGGTGCGATTTGATACACGCGCAGATAATGTGGGCTGCAGGGTTCGAATAATTAAAAAGTCACATGATCGATGATAATGGCAGGTACATTGGATAGATATTGATTATTTTAAAGATTATGTTGTTGATATGGATTTTTCATCCACGTGATTACGTACTGTAACAGTGAAATCAAAGCAGATAGTAGTGAAATTACTTTTGAGTTCTGTTGTTACATGGTCATAAATGTACTAAGTGTGCGTTCCATGACGTTGATTGGTTCACTCATGACTTGAATATACAAGAAAATTTTTAAGAATTGTTGGAGCCAGCTGAGCAAATCACTCTAGGTATTTTGAATCTGTTTCTTTCATAAAGCAGTCACCACATATTTAAAAATTACGTTCAAATGTTGTAGACAATAAATTAGTATAAATTAAAATATCCTTCATTCTAAACGTCGACAATAAGTTAGTATAAATTAGTATATACTTCATACTAAACGTAGCAAATAAATTAGTACCAATTAGTATATACTTTATACTAAACGTAGAAAATAAATTAGTACAAATTAGTATATAGTTTATACTAAACGTCTTATCTTCGTTCTTCGTGCCTTTGTCGGCCTTAAAGCTTTGTAAAACAAGTGCATGTTTCACGTGGAGGGGAGGGACGTAAACAAGTGCGGAACGAGTCTGTGGGATTGAATCTGTTGGGGACACAGGGGACTAAGCACTCTTGTGGTCCTGTATTTTAGGCGTTTCCAGTACAGAATTGTAACAATTTAACGGTAAAGAAAGTTTCTCCAGAATACGTTCTGGTTGTTTTGAACTTACTTTTAAAGATTGTTTGGTGAGGGCACTGAGACGGCACCCCTACTCCCAAGGATTAAAAGTTGTACAATAAAATACGTCAGCTTTTGTGTCTTTGAAGCTGCGAGTGTCTATGACAGTTTTCTATTCTTCTTCATTTCAGCTTACGTTTAACTGCAGGGATTTATCTATAATTATGGAGCCACAGAAGCTGCAAAATTTTGTCAATCGTTCGTTATACATGCACCAAAATATGATATTTAATGGGCATGCTAATCAAAACAATTCAGAGAGACGCGAAGAGCGTCTGGTCATATTTCTTTAGCAAATATTGATGTCAGTGTCTGAATGTGAGGCAGTTTCTATTTATTTGTCTATTTAACAAATTACTCATTTTTATTGCTGCAGGTACAATTTTTGTAGGCACACACAATCAAGTGTCGCATAGCATGACTGGACATCTTATATTTTCACATGTGAAATAGGGATATATTTTTTACATGTGAAATACGAGGATATATTTCTCACATCAACATATAAGAATGCAAAAAATATGAAAATTATCTCGCCAATAAGTCTCTATATTTCACACTCAAGTATATAATAAAATATAGATACTTAAGTATCTGGAAAATGCTTCGCATTGCAGTCTGCATGAGTATTGTTGTACATGGCGGTGTACGTGCCCTGTTATTTGAAATACCGGTTCAAGGTAAGTTAGTTTTCTTTTAACAAAATCTTCGTCATAAATGTAATAGTTTTTGGTCTTCTTTGTCATAAATGTAATAGGTTTTGGTCTTCTTCGTCAGAAATGTAATAATTTTTGGTCATCTTCGTCAGAAATCTAATAGATTTTGGTTAGGGTTAGGGTTAGATGTTCAGGAATCTATTAATGCAATATAAAAACCCAACAAAAACATGATTTATTTAAAAGGAAATATTTACATTATTGTTACTGCGATTTATTAATGCATGTTATATCATAACAACAAATAGAAAGATCCCTGAGTATGCGTTATGCCCTTGTGGCAAATCAAAATCCACGTCGTCAATATGACATACAATATCATATGAATGTACGCATTATGTGTCATTATTGATGCAAAATCGGGAATCAAGAAATAACATAAAGACAAACATCATCATTGTTTCAAGTTGCTCCTGGGTACTAATTGTAAAGAATATTCGTATAGAACTCGTGTATTTTGCTTTTGACTTGCTGCTTCTAAGACTAAATTTCGGAAATTCAGTTTTAGCGACATTACTTTGTAATGCCGAAAACGGCATTGGTAATAAGCCCTCCTATTCTGTCGTTTCACAAACATCACACATTTTAACATATACTAATATCACTGTAAAAACAAATCAAAACTTCGGAACTAAAATTTTGGTAAAATTCCAATTGACCTAAATGTATTCTCCACACCAATATAAAAACCTGTTACCTTTTTCAGTCCTTTGTCTCAGACCAGTGGACGATGACAAGGAATCCTTAATTGTGCGAAGGTGTAATTTACTGTAATTTCGCGCAATGCTTTAGTGTCACGTAAAGTGGCCACAAAAAGTGAAAATTTCCAACATTGCGAACAAAAACTAATGTGATAATTTTGAACTTCTTGAATTAATTGTTATGTTGTCACGTTACATTAGATTGATCGTCGTATTATCTCCGTCTGTTCGCAAACGCGTTTGTCTGCACCACTATGGTTTTAGGATGTAATTGAGTTTGGTTCTGCCAGAAATTAACCGGTAGTTGACTTTATCAGTCAATCTGCAAGTTTAGCGTTCTGTCTTGTAAGAGAACAGAACAGAAGAGACAGCCAGAAGTCTGGTCCGAATCATTCCGTAATTTGGACCGAATAAACCTGGGCCGAATCAGCCATGGTCCGAATCAGCCTGTTTCGAAATGCCAGTGCGCAGTGTCTTACAATCAGTGACAGGATCAATAAGTGAATTTATCGCTTACACACTGTTCGAATGGGGTTAATATGTTTGGATTCACAGGGATTGTCTGGCTCTAACTACGTCCATAAAAGAAAGTACATTTACCAGTCTTTGAGTTAGTTAAACATAAACCCCTCACTCTTGTATAATCAATAAATAGAGACAGATGTTACAGTTACATAAAACCAATCATCGATTGAAATGACACCGTATTTCACCCCCACCCCTACATCCCTAAAAGGACATACTTAAAAGTCACATAAAAAACAGTCATCGATATAAATATTGTCCGCGCAATTCCCCACAGCCAATCTCAACCACTCCTACAACCCAGTGAGGGAGAACATATATCAATTTACCCCCACCCCGATTTAATCCCCACCCTACATCCTAATAAACAAACACAAAAAAAACAGGCAATGTATTTCTATGTAGTTTATCCTTTTGTGCTCTACTGCTTGAGTCATCTCACCCCACTACTGAAAAGAAATGGCAAAATTTGTATATATGATATTACAGTTTGGACATTTATATAAGAATTATAATTTATACTAACGCAACCGGTAATTCCAATATACCAATGCTACAGCGCCATCTTTCAGACAAGAGGTAACAATATCAATCTTCCTAATTTTGCCACTCTGTGGTGTTAAAATAAGTGACTGAAGAAAGTAAAAGCAGCAAGTTTAGTAAAACCAACAAATTATTTATTTCCCTAGAATACAAAGTGAAACAAAAATATAGCATGTTACGAATGAAATTGCTGATGTACCAATAGTTTTGAATGTGTTGATATACAAATAGTCTTGAATGCGCTGACGTACATATAGTCTTGAATGTGTTTATGTACCATAGCCTTGATATACCACAATAATATAATCCAAAATGTCATTAACGAGTCTTCAATAATCCCAAAATAGTGTTTTATTCCAAAATGTCAATGAGCACTTTGAAATTCCAACGAATAATTTAAATAAATTATTCCTGTCAAATTATATCTGAAAACAATTGAAGATTATTCCACGGACTGATCTTGCAAAATCCTGTATATACATATTCAACGTTATCTAAGACAATATTATTTCCCAGGGAAAAACCCAGGCATTGAACTCAAGTCCAAATAAACTTATTTTATTACCTGTAATTACGATACAAATCAGGCAGACAAAACATAATAATAGTCAGGTAGACAAACACTCTACGCTACATCAAGAACAAAGGTTAATATATACATATTAC
>JAECUM010029674.1:0-20031 GCA_016617855.1 Megalonaias nervosa
TATATATATATATATATATATATATATATATTTGGGGTATATATATATATATTGTTTTTCCTATTACCATCCAAAATCGTCTAGACATTCGTCAGCTTCCCATTGACAGAAATATTCTTCCATCATTTTGAATTTTTCTTCTTCCTGTTCTTCTTTCTTTCTCCTCCGTTTCTCTCTCCTTTTAGCCCTTTCTGTTTCTCTTTCTTGTTCTGTTGCCATTGCTACTGTAGGATTTTGGTTCCCTAACGTTGTTGTTTTTGTAGTTTTGGATTCCTGTGCTTGGGTTTGTTGATTGTATTTCTGACTTTGTTGTTGTTGTTTCTGTTGTTGACTGGTTGTTGCTGTTGTTCTTTTGTTGCTGTTGTCTGCTGTTAGTATCTCTGTTACTTCTACTTGTTGAATAGGTTTCCCCTGTGCATGGGTTTGTTGGTTGTATTTCTGACTTTGTTTTTGTTGTTTCTGTTGTTGACTGGTTGTTGCTGTTGTTCTTTTGTTACTGTTGTCTGCTATTAGTATCTCTGTTTTTTCTACTTGTTGAATAGGTTTCCCCTGTTTTAAATTTTCTTGTATTCTTGTTTGTCCTTTACTTTGTTGCTCTATTTCCTTTCTTTTTTCATGTTGTTGTTGACTTTGCCCAAGTGTTTGTTGAGTCTCTACTATTGGCCTCTCTGTTGTTCTTTGGGCTTGTTGATTTTGTTTCCCTTGTTGTTTATTTTCTTGCTCTCTTATTTGTGTCTGGTGATCTTCTCTTTTATTTTGTAGATCTATTTCTGTTAATGTTTCATTGTTTCCTTGTTGCAGTAGTTGACTCTGTTGTTGTTGTTGCCTTATTGCCTGTTGTTTTGTTGCTGTTGCTTCCTTTGTCTCTGTTTAGGAATTGGCTTTTCCAAATTAGTATTTATGTTGGTATTGTTGCTGGGTTCAGGTTGGGTCTGTGCATTTTGTGGACATTTATGAGGAGTGTGTCCTGTTTTTCCACATCGGTTACATTTCCTCTTGTATATGCAACCTTTGTACCAAGCTTTTGTAATAAAGCCATGTAGAAAGAAGGCTCTTTTCACTTCCGTCAATTTGGTTTTCTCTATTTCTAATATTCGTATTCCATTGAAAATCTTGGTTCGAGGTATTGTATCTGGTCTTGATGACATGACCTTTATTTTCAGCTTTTCCTCAAATTTTTCAGCGGTAGCTTGTAGTGGTATTTCCAATGGGATGTCTGATAGGTGTAGTTCAGCTGTTTCTTTATTTTCTTCAATAGGGGTTCTGTTTTTTTTTACTGTTACAGTCTCCCCTGATATCGTCATTTCTCCATATGGTAGTATAGGTTGGTTCCCTTTGGGTCTTAGTATAAAACCTTTGTAGCCGTTTCGATTGGTGGAGTAAATCTTTGGTATGAATTCCGGATCTCTAATTTTCATTGCAATCATCACCGAACATAGGCTCGGTATTCTTTCCCTCGGTATATTTGATGTGTCTATCTCTTGTGTTCCTTCTTGGTATTCATATTGTAGGAAAGATCCTTCCTCTGTCTCTATTCGTTTGGTTTTGAAGTATTTCTCTAGTTCTCTCATTGCTTTTCCAACTCTTTGCATCGCCATTTTCTCTTGTGCGGTCCGTGTCTCTCGTGAGTTGTTTTCACTGTTTCTGTCCATTTTGTAAATTCTCTTTCTTATTTGTAAATTTTGTTTCTACTTAAATATTTTAGTCCATGATTCTTAGTTCCGTGTTCACATAGTCTTCTTGGTCCTGGCCATTTTGAGATTTATTGAGAAATGACTTGACTTGACTTGTCAAACAGCAGTTTAAGAATTGTGCTGATTTGGCATTAGACCTCAAACATCCACTGTGTACGATATTGGAATATCACCAGGATTTTATCCTGTCCGATTAGTTGCTAAGGAAAGAAGTAGTCCTGCCTGGCCCAATACGATTGAAACTTGAGAAGATAGTTCTCGAATGACGTCATCAGCCGCCATACTTGTGGTCAGCTGTCAAATTACCGTTGTCTTTATATGGTGTTTGGAAGTTGAAATAAATTCATTGAATCTCAAGATACTTTTTCAAAATTGCACACATAAACAGAATGCATTTCAAGCCATCTCTTAGTATCTATATTTGTGATTTATAAGAAGACTTTGCTTCAACGTGCCATGTTAAATATGGTGTAAATATTGGTGATTGCATATAGGATAATGTAAAATGGACAGAATCTCGTCTGCTAGTGATATTACTGGGAAGCATCTATTGTATTTGTTTATTAATTGCATATAGATTTCTTTGATTTTCAATCCTGCAGAATATTTCATTATACAGAGCCTATAATCTACAACGTTTTGATACATTTATACTATTTTAATGAAAACCATTCCTCAAAATTTGACAAAAAGCAAATCATGAATATTCAGGTTGGATTTTGCAAATTCACGTTCCCCAAATTTTTTTTTTTGTTTGTTTATAGCACAGACTCTGAATCATGGCTGAAGCAAATCCAGGCCAAAGCAATAAGGACTATGACGAAGACCCATGTTGGCAAGGTAATTGTTAAAAGCAGTTTTCCAGTTAGAGTGACTTCCCTTTCAGATCATGAAAACTGCAGCAAAGTAAATTAATTTTTCCTAATACATATAAATAAGATTTGAGCTTAAATTTTAATGGCAGTGGATATTTATATATATTTAAATTTTGACGGCTATCGTGCATTTTTATTTTTATTCAAATTTGGATTGTTAAATAGAAATCCGTGCTGGAGACAAAATCTTACTTATATGTTTGCTAAAATTTATTCTTTGAGAATTTAAAAGCATTAAATTGATAATATTTGTTAAATTCTTCCCATTTTTTGATCCGTTTTTTTATTCTTCTTTACTTCTGTAGATTTTTTGTGTTGGGATACAAGCAATGTCACACCAATGAATAGTTCAGATTTGTGCTACGGAAAAAACATTTTTAAAGAAGATAAACAAAGCTAGTATAAATCCTTTTAACGGATCTTTTCGATAACCTGTTTATATTTGTATCCCTATCACCTCGGGGGAATAGCCAATCAAAAAAGACGCTCATGGATAACGATCATATCACCAGGCATGCTAATAAGAAATCATGTTATGTTGAGCTTGTAGCAAGCCAATCGATTCACAGCTTTCAAAGTTTTGAAAGTGATAAACGTCATTCATAACATATCGTTACGAACGATAACTCTCCCAAATACAAATTTGTACCTCATCTGATAGGATAGTATAAATAAGTGGACTGGGAAGCCCTAAGCTCTACAAAACGAGAATTATTTCGATTTCTCTCAGATCTTCACATAGTATGGGTGCGTCTTTGTGCTCAAATACACTAAAATATACTCAGATCCTCCAAAATACATCATTTTTAGATTAAAATATATTGTGTTATTGGTGCATTAAAACAAAAATCAAGTTATTTTTTTTTTCAAATATTAATATATATTAATAATAACCTGTAACTGTCAGCGTTTTACTGAACTCGTGATGATGATGTAGTTCTCCGGCATTCAAATAGACTCAATTACACTTAAATACACAATTATACTTAAAACTCGTGGTGATGGACGTAGTTCTCCGGCATTCAAATAGACTCAATTATACTTAAATACACACATTAAGTATGTGTTTGGAGGCATATTTATATACGTAAGCAAGTTTTTAATCGTTAATTGATGAATTTAAACACCTTTTATTATTATTAATACATGTTAATACTTGACAAAATATAATTTAATTATTTTTAAATTTACCAATGACACAATGAAAAGGTCATTTACTTTTAATATTGAAAATGATGTATTGGAGTATATTTTATAGTATTTGGGTCAGAAGACGGAGTTCTCAAATGAAATATAGTTTTAAACCTGCATTTGAATCTATGTTAAGTAATTTCAATAGTTATTGCCTTTTTGTATTTTACTAAGATTTATAATTAATATATTCTTTATTTGTATCAATTTTCATGTCATTACGCTGCAGAGACACATGGCCGGAAAAAAGCTGACGAAAACAACTTTAAGTCTTATAAAGTGTCGTATTTAATGCATGATTCTTTCAATATTAACATGATGATCAGTGTTCTAGGTTTGATCAGTATTGGGACGTGCTGTTTCTCATCTGCTATGAAACGCGACCGAAAATAGAATGAAGCATCTCTAAGTTCGTGACGTTTTCGGGTCTATTTCTGCACCGTGCAAAGGACATGACTCTCGATTTAGTTTTACGACATATTACCAACTTTTATTCCAATACCCTGAAGCTCGAAGCAAAACAAAAAGCAAACAAAAACAAAAACAAAACAAAATTGATACAAACAAGAACAAAGCCAAAACAAAACATGTCAAATACTCTAATTCTAATGAATTAAGTAGAAAAGGCAAGGGCAAAATCAATCGAAGTTTAAACCAAACCAGTGAATTACACTAGCAAAAACAGTTTATTCTAATTATCCCTAATAATTCGTAAGTATTAATTATTGGCGAGTGCATTATCAAACCGTATTTATATGAATTTATTATCAGCAATAAATATTCAGCATTCTTTTTCCCGACCCAATTTTGTACCGTAGCATAAATTTAGTATTTTCGTCTGAAATATTTTATTTATGACATTTAAGGAACCAAGCATTTAAAAATCATGACTGAATTGATTTGGCTAAGATATATTAGTATTAAATTGTAGAACAAGTAATATTTCATTTTTAATCCGCCAACGTTGACATACAATTTATAACTAAAAAGATCTGACAAGAAAAATCATGCTGGATTTTTAATTTTTATTGCAGTGATCAATAATAATAAATTGTTTGCTATTTGCTCAATAATAACCAACTGTTACGAAACCATGCAAGGTTATTGTGGTCCGACTCCGTAATGGACCCATTATGTTATGGAGAGATTTCTTAATTAAATGTAGAGGCTGAATCTGTAATGGGTTGACTATCAAGTGTATCTGGCTCTATAATTATGATGGAGAGTTTACAGAGTAATGACTGGATGGGTATAAAGTGTGAAAAGGACTCCTTTTAGCCACAAGGACTCGTCCATTTCGCGAAAAGGACTTACCTTCTGCGGAGAGGTCCGAGGATGGTTTTGCTAAGAGTTTCAATAAATATTTATATTTCATAAATGATATTATTTTGTGTAGTACTTCATTTTATATAGCGATATATCTTTTTGAATATAAAGTGTTAAAATGTGTCCTTTTAAATATAAAGCGGAATGTTAATATCTCAGGGAAGTAGGAAAGGACATGTATATTTAATTAATAATAAAAGAAGCGTAGTAAGGTCCGATCGCACACCTGATAGCAGGGACAAAAAGAAAGAAAGAAAGAAAAAAGAAACACAGAAAAACTCTTGCATTTTGAATAAAAATATAATTTACAGACTTTAGCTATCCACCACCCACCTCAGGTTAGAAAATGGTTTTGTTTAACCTCGGCTGAGCAACCATTTGATTCATGAAACATCCTCGGTCCTTTCTCGCAGAAGTTAAGTCCTTTTCGAACTTTATACCCACCGATAATCACGTTGACAATCAGCAGAGGCTTAACGTGTTTACGTTCATCAACTAAAACTAGTTCTCGTATATAAGTATACAACCAAAGATATTTTTGGTGTATATATCAGTGTACATTTGTTTGTATTTGAGTGAAAAGACATGCCGACGTAGTAATGTGGAAATCTGATTTTAAGCAGATTGAGGGAATCTTTGAAATGGATAACGTGTATAAAGACAATGCTTGAAAACGTAGGATGATATGATGTAAGGTTAAATAATATAAAACATTAGTACAATATGGAATTATATTAGACCGTCCTCTGTTATTAACACGAGCAAAATTGGTTATCTGTTGTATAAAAATCATCAAAAATACAATTACAATTTATGAAACGTGTATCCAGTAGGAAGAATATTTTTTTAACAAAAAAGATGTTGTTTGTCTTAAGGCACAGATCACGGTTTTAATATAGTACTGACAGGTCACAGTTTTAATATAGTTAATCACAGATCACGGTTTTAATATAGATATTACACAGGTCACGGTTTTAATATAGTTAATCACAGGTCACGGTTTTAATATAGTTACGCACGGTTTTAATAAAGTTCCTTATCATACTAATGTTATCATTTTTATTATTTAACCGTACAACGAATCGTATTATGTTCTGAAAAACCGACTTAAACTTCGTTGTCAATTTATGCTCAAAAGATGACTTGATTGAAGGATTCCTTGTAATCACGAACGCTGTTATTGATTGCATAGACACGATAGTTGGCGCCAAAAGAGTTTTTCAACTCGTGTTTAATCGCTTTCCGAAATGACATAGGCATGTGTGAGATGATTTTCTTTGTTATCGTTTTGACTAAATTTGGTAGACCATAAGCTCAAGACATGCAGAATTAAGAAATGGGGTAGATTACAATCGTTCTAACTTGTAATTATATGGTTAGATTTTAATGATCACCCATTCCTGATCAAATTATTACGACATTTTATGAAAGAGTAATTTGCCATCTAAATGGTCAGTGAAATTTGCTTTAAAAGTTCACGTCCGTATAAAATACGATAGTTTGTAAGGGCGTATAAAAACCCTTTGTTCTGATACACAACCTTCAAATAAAGGATACACATCTGTAAAGGACAATATTATGGTACCTTGCCAGTTCTTTGTTGGTGCATTTGATTATATTTACTTGGATGTCTATTCAGTGATTGTGTTCTTGACTTTCAGATGGGGAGCTTTCCGATTACCAGGAAGAACTGGGAAGTAATGAAGAAGTAGACAAGCAGACAGGGAAACAGATCCTACGTGAGGAACAATCCGATTCTGATGGTACACTGAAAGAGTCCAGTGACCTCCAGAAACTTGTTGATTGTGGAATTGATGAGAGCGTTGCTGTAGAATTGCTCCAGTTTTTCAAAAACGAGAATATTAGTTATGATAATCTAGATGAAACAGCCAGAGACGCCATCAAAGAGTTTTCACTCAACGACGCGAAACTCATGATAACATTGGTCCTTAAGAGTGACGTTGAGTATGTTGCCAACAAGAGTTCCTACATATGCTACCAGATGCAAATTTTCATCAGAAACAAAAGTTCATACACAGATCTGTCGGGGTCATTGCCAGGTCCCGATAAGGAGAAGTTGAGAGAAATTCTAAAGGAGACGGGGTATCCGCTGGACATCATACCAGGACACAGGAGATATGGAGGTCCTCCTCCAGACTATGAAGGAGGACCCCCTCGACATGGCCATGAAGTTAGTGTTGGTAGTATCCCTAAAGATTGGTTTGAGGACAAGCTGGTTCCATTGTTCCAAACCTTTGGAACAATTTATGAGATTCGCTTGCCGATTGACATCCAGTCAGGTTACAACAGGCGTTACTGCTTCGTTTCATATTGTAAGAAAGACGATGCTGATAGGGCTTGTAATCGGTTGAGGGGTTTCGAGGTCCGACCAGGCAAGACGCTAAGAGCAAATATTAGAGATACAAAGACATGCCTGTATGTGGGAAATATTCCAATTCGCATGTCGTCCAAAGAACTGAAAGAAGAATTTGAGAAGATTACATCAGGAATCAAGGATGTGATTGTATATAGTACACCTGAAATGCGGGAAAGCAACTTTAATAACAAAGGTTACTGTTTTGTTGAATATGAAGATCACAAGCAAGCATCAGCCGCAAAGAAAAATCTGGAGAGTGGTGGGTCATCGCTATTTGGGTTTAATATAGTTGTTAATTGGACCAAACCTCAGGACGATCCAGATGACGAGTTCATGTCCAAGGTCAAAGTTGTTTACGTGAAGAATCTAAGCAAATATACAAAATTAGATACCGTGAAGATATGGTTCGAAAGATTTGGCAAGATCGAAAAGGTTCACTTGGCGAAAGATTATGGATTTGTACATTTTGAGAACAGAGAAGATGCATTGACAGCCATAGAAAAAATGAATGGAAGGGTGTATGGAAGGTATAGAATAGAGTGTAGTCTGTCAAAGTCTCGAGACAGTACTGGAAGGCGAGAAAATCGCGATAAGAGAATGAGCAGATTCCAAGGTGAGAATCGCCAGACGCGGAGATTCTATGGTGCCAACCGATTTGGTGGTCGTGGTCGTGGCTGAAAAGGTGCTTCCATTGGACAGATTTACTATTGAGGGCTAATGGTTGGTATCGGAGCGTGTGTTGTGGGTACTGCATTATAAGTTTCATAGAACATGTAACAAGGTTTGCATTGGTTCAATAGATATTGTGACAAGTAAAATAGATATTTAACCATTTTTGTATTTTCACAAGAACGTTAATTTCAAATAGTGTGCACATCGTTTTTTCTATTTGTTATTTAAAATTGAGTTTTTAGAGTTTTCTGAGCACAATGTTTGACGTCAAGCAGATTCATTAGGTTGTGTTACATGCACTTGTCTATAAAATGGCGTCTAAACCCAGTAATGTGGAAAATTTGCCAGAGTAATGAGTAAATCTTATAAGAGTTATAAGTACTAGAACACTCAAAAGTGGTAAAAAGTGCTATCAAATTCATTGTAAGCTTCGCTGAGAAAGGACAAGCTATCATGTGTGAATGAAATGAAAAAATATTTAGCAAAAACACCTTTTATACTTGTTTCAAACGTATCATTACAGACAAAAAAGCTTGTATCATCTGTTTTAAATGTTTGATTATTTGAAATGCTGTTCACGTAACATTCACTTACATAATAAAGTTTATATTTTTTATCATGCATTGTAAGTGTTTTATTTCAAACAATGCCGTTCCGTCTAACCGTGCAATCATGTACAGCGGGTGAGTGTGGTTTTTATTTTCGTCTGATTTAAATTTTAGCAATGAAGTTTGGGGTGGGTGTTTTTTTTTTTAAATTTTCAGCCAATCAGAGAGGTATTCATTATTTTCATATATCCTCAAACAGGCTGGTTTCATAACTCAAAATAATGTGAGCTAAATTAAAAGCTTACTTTCCTAATAATAATTCACAGTCAACAGCAATTTCCCTTCAGACTTCGTGTAAGAGCATATTGAGATTGAAATTCGGTTTTGAAGTTGAGGTTGGGGGCATGCTGTGATGATAAACGTATGAAACTGTCCAGAAAATAATAACTCTCCCAAATATCTTGTTGTACTAATATACAAATAAAAGGTATTTTGGTTTCTATATAGATTTACAACATACAATGTGGACTAAATAAAGTACTATGCACATAGAGCAACAAGTCTCTGGATTAATATTGGACCTATGCAATAATACCTCTCCGGTGGCCTAGTGGTTTGAGCGTCCGCCTCAGATGCGGGAGGTCACGGGTTCGAACCCCTGCCGAGTCATACTAAAGACTTATACAAAATGGTACTAACAGCTGTCTCGCTCGGGGCTCAGCATTAAGAAGCTAGTATTAGGACTGGTCGGCGTGGTGTAAGGATGATGTGACTTGGTAGAACATCATGCTACATGTCTGCGTCATGATGCCCCAGTGCTAGACATCACTATAAACAGCTACACTGTAGACATCGTAGCAATATGACTGAAATATTGTTAAAGGTAAGTTAAAAATCCCAATCACAGACTCTGATCTTTACATATGTACCAAGTCTGTTTTATGCATATTTTTAAACATTACTCGCTCTCTTTGAATGTGCTTTGATAAATACAATAGCTATTACCTCTCTTCTTATCGACGAAAAGACTGGTAGATGTTTATATCAAGCGTGCGCATGTACAATGAATACCATTGAAAAGGGACATAAATCTTGGAAATTGCGTTTATTTCACAGACTTACATTTGAACATCCATCGAGACATCAAGCAGTCCATAGCTTAAAACATACGATGACACGAAGAAGGTTTCTGGACCAACAGCGTCTTTGTAGCTACGTCTTGAAACGCCACGTAATATATAACGTGAGTGTAGCGGGTTGTCTCCCATTTTTAACCTGTTGTAACCTAGGAGTGTGATCTACTCGTCGAAAATGAGAAAATGGTTGGAAAATCATAAGAAATCATGAATTGATTAAAAAGTTAAAAAGCAACCAGGCAATATTTGGCAGATAGTGATTAATATATCCTCGATTAGAGGTCCGGGTTTGTGTGGATAGATGTATCTAGTTTCACAAAATGGTTGAATATACATTGGTTTTAGGTCAGTCTCTGTTGTGAAAAAGGCACATATTATTTCTCCCATGACCTTGAAATCAACTAGTTCCAGTTTTGAAAGTTGAGAAGAGAAAATCATATATTCATGTACCTGATAATTGCAAATCTTATATGTATGTGACGTCGTATTTCCGATATATTTTGTGGACTAATCTTAATAATAGTTCCGCTGAGAAAATGCGTTCTACAGCATTTATTGAGCTATCCGAGGAAACTTGTTTTTAAAACTCAGCGTAAAATTTACATTAGTGCTTCAAGGAAAAAGGAGCCAAACGCTGAGTCATAACGTTCCTAAATTTACAAGCAAGTTAATTCTAATCGGCTTTGATGAAAAAAGAACTCAGCGTATCTCATCGTTATCGATTTTTTCTGCTGTAAATGTGTTGTCATGGGGGACAGACAACTTACTGAATTTCCATAGACCCATTACTTACAACTTACACCCAGATCCAGCGGATCATACCTTGAATATATGCTGATAACTGCCATCAGTTATTTACGAAACGACCGATGGAAGATGTTTCTATTTTCTCATTCTCGTCTTCTTAGGCAATCCATCTGCAGATTATTCGATGTGGTCCGAATAGTTTGCAGTTTTTTTTCATGAACCACTACTGCGTACAGTTTATCCATGCATGAATCTTTGAAAGACTAATTATGTGCCATTAATTATTTTCGGCTATCCAGTACCCGCATTCTTTCAAAATACTTTATTTGATATGCCACAAAATGTAGAGTGGTCCTGTGGCACATACAATACATTAATTAGTTATCTGTGGCCATACTCAGTGATACTGCCAGTGTACGAGAATCGTGCAAGTTATTTTTCTTTATTTACGAATTAGTCATGCATATGACTTTTTGCTTTAGCTTTTTTTTCTTTCAAGTGCTTGTCCCGAAATAAGCTGTACCGCCGTAGTGCTTGCCTGGTAGTGCTTGACGCTACATGTCTTTTTCCAGTCAGCACATCACAGTCTCCATACACAGATAACTAGGATGTTAAACTGAGAAACACTTGACAGACTTATGTATATGCAACCAGAGGACACCTCTTTTGAGTATTTTGATTTCAATATAGCTCTTAGAGTGGAACAGAAATAAAGAATGGTGGATATTGCAGATAGTCAAGAAAGAATTTCTTTAATGATATTTTAAAAGATGCAAGGGAATTTGAATTACGTATCGTCGGTGGTAAGGAATTCCATACAGCAGGTGCTGATACAGTAAATGAGCTTGTGTAATGATTGTTAATGACTGGTTTTTGAGCAGGGAATCTGGAGATCGTTGTTAGTCGTCGATTGGAGATTACGCCCGGTATTTGATGATCTTAGTTCGATTAGGTTAGAGATATAATCTGGAGAAAAACATCACAGTCTCCATACACAGATAACTAGCATGTTAAACTGAGAAACAATCAACAGACTGATGCTTATGCAACTAGAAGACACCGCTTTTGAGGATTTTGATATAGCACTTAGAGTGAAGCATAAAGAAAGAATTGTGGATATTTAAGTGTTAGATACATATTGAACTATGACTATTATTCCCCGCCCCTTTTCTCTCTTTATTTCTACTCTCGGCTTAGTTTAGTTACAAAGGGGACACTTGTATTACATACAATCCCTGCAGCATATCTGGATGTCTCTGATCCGACTTTGAAATATGGGTTTGTATCATCAATATATTGGATATATTCAATAATGAGCGATATTAATGAGATGGGTTGTATCTCAGTGCTTGGTATTGTTATCAATCCCGAGGCCACATTTTGTTCCGATTTTGAGCAGACTTGAATATCTCTTGATACCATCAAGATCTTGGACACTTTCGAGTGTTTGTGAGATACGAGATTCACACGTATTGATGACCGAGACGGAATAGATTTTGTTTTGATTTTTGACCATTTACTTTTGTCAACTAATATACTGGATATAAAGGGTTCTTTTCTTCTGTATATCAGATAAAGGATATCTGGGTTTCATCAACGATGTTGCGTTTAATCAGCCAAGACCATGAACGAGTATAATTGTGAGTATTTCTCAGCAAATGCCGACATAATTAACCAAAAGGAAATTTTAAGTCAACTATGCCATTCAGTTGCAATATGCCCTTATGCATTTTTTTTCAACCTGCGTTGGCGCGAGTCTCTAAAAGACTGCTGTTCCTGCTCGACTTCTTAGGAAAATAAATCTCTCTCTCGCTCTCTATCTGTCTGTCTGTCTCTCATAAACACACACACACACACACACACACACACACACACACACACAATTGACGAGCTTAACTTTTTCACGACCATTCCGTAAACAAATCTGGAGCAGTATGTAAGTCGTGAGATAGTTTGCGGAATTTCAAGCGTCAGTGAATTGATTAACTAATATTTTATCGTAATTTCCAAGGTTATAATGTACGTATCGCGATATGGGAACGGGATACAGTATATGGTATCGCTTCAAAATTACTATTTCCGATACTATATCTTTATTCGTACATCTCTAGATCCTAGGTACTTCAAAGTTTCTAGTTCGAAATACAACTAACTCGAGCCGCAGCAAAAATCCTGTACACAACCTTTGTCTGGTGCCACTTTTTTTCTCTAAATCAGATTTGCACTGTGTTAAAGCTAATTTCCAGATTAGATCACAGCGTTGACAGCAGTACCTCGTTTTACTGAGGTGATAAATTCCGATTGAAGGCAGTCACAATGGTTTCACATTCGACATTTTAAAGGATATTTATTTATTTATTTATTTACTTATTTATACTATATTTCCCTATAAACGTGTTGATAATTTACCACGAACTTCTTCAATACATCTTTTGGGAGTCAAATTTATCCCTACATACAAAGTATCAAAGAACGATCTTTGTCGAAACCATATTAGGGGAGAAATTAAAGGTCCCAATAGGGGCTGAAGTAGTAATCTCCTTGTGTTCTTTGTTATACCTGCCATATACTGGGCCCACGATTTCTCGAAACCGGCTCGACGAATTTTCTTTCCACTATTCGTACTATTGGATCAAGTTCCAAACGTGTAACTGTCAAAGAGCTGTTGAGATCAAAATGTCCTAAGTTCATTTAGTACAAAATATTGATATTATCGATCCACAT
Organism: Megalonaias nervosa; assembly: GCA_016617855.1. Lineage (NCBI taxonomy): Eukaryota > Metazoa > Mollusca > Bivalvia > Unionida > Unionidae > Megalonaias > Megalonaias nervosa. Next base: position 13,291 of record JAECUM010029674.1, read on the forward strand.
TGTACGTGTTTTCATACCTGGTACCCAGATTACACTGATTCCTCTCGACGAAATTCGTCAAGACTTCTTTCATGGGTCGAACATATCTGCATACATAAAATCTTAAAGAAGAATCTATGTCAAAACACTTTAAAGAGCGGATGTTATGTCCCATGCGTCATATATGATTTAATCCTCTTACAGAATGTGTTATCCCCACCCCCAAATAATTAGCTCGCAGTTTCTCGAAATCGGTTTGACGTGGGTACTGTTGGAACCGACCCATAAATAGGAACCTTAAAACAGGGGTTGAAAACAAAATTCCCTACGTACGGGTTAACACGTCGCTATTTGTAGTCACAATCTGCGCAAAGATTGTGAATCTTGAATACTGACAGTATCCATAAGGGTCCTCATATTTCTTGTATTGCTATAGATGAACTTCGTCGATACTACTTTTGGGAATCAAGTTATATCCCTAAGTATAAACTATCAAAGACCGATCCATGTTAAAATCATTTTATGGGTGAACTGAAGGGTGCACATATGTACTGGAGAGGTAATCGATTGTTGGCTTTGTTATACTTACCCTATCTTGACCCACCCACCCCTCCAATTTCGCGAAATTGTCTAGGCGATTTTCCTATAAACTTTTCCAGCTGTTGGAACAGATCAATAACAGGAAACTCGCAAAGAGGCGCTAAAATCAAAATCCTCTGAGTTGGGGTTTACCTGGCACAAAATATTAATAGAATCGCCCCATATTGTGAGTGTTTTTCATACTCGGCTTCTTTAGTGGGTCTAACATATCCCCTGAGAAAAATTATTTGCATAGCCGGCACCTATTAGAACCCGCCTATTTATTTGATTAGTCTCTACGAATTTCGTTAATACATGTTTTCTTTTGAAGTCCAAAATAACCCTAGATATATAATTAGATGTGTCCATGGCAACATCATTTGCGGAAGAGATATTTCATATGTGGAATTAAACAGTATATTTATATAACTATATCTCTCAATCGGCTCCACGAAGTATTTTGCAACATTTCCATCTGCTGAAGCAGGTCCCTAACTAGAACTGTCAAATAGGGTTCAGATGAAAATACTTTAAGGAAGGGTTTGCGTCAATGAAATTTTAATATTATCGGTCAAATCTTTTATCAATCTTTTTATCAATCTCTAAGCGAGACAGACAAACTGTTTCTCGTCTCAGCATATTATAGGGACAGACGTGGGCCATTAGCTATGAATTCCTTGAGGAGTGTTCAAATTTATAGCATTTTTGAATCGGCAAAATTGGGCACCTGTTCATCACAATATTTGAATCGGGAGTAATCAGTTGGTTACCTGGTTATCGAATCGGGAATAACGAATAAAGAATAAGCAACCAACATAATTTCTTGAATTGGTTTAAGTTTATATTTGTTATTCATATTTCCTTTTGGGTATCACATCTCATAAAGGACCTTTAAAACAATTTTGTAACAGAAATATTCAAGCAAACAGCTGGCAGTGACTCCCACGTATTGCAATCTAAAACTCTTTTGTCCGTTTACACTCATTGTGAGCTCAGCTTACACTGATGTAAGTTTACCTGTTATAGTGAAGGATTCCGTATATCTTTTTACCTTTATCAGATCTATATGTTGTCTACATTGCATCCAATTAATGAGTTTAGTTTCTATTTACAAAGAGCACCTAACTGGTGCTATTGGAAACAGGAACATGGAGGCTTTTGTAAATGTGTGCATGTAAAACATTGTTGTTCTCAAGCAACATCCTATAGATAATGATTTCATTGTATTTTTAAATTATCGTCGGAAGGGAAGAAATGAAATTTTCTTGTCAACTTTAGTGAACTTTTAATTCCTTTTAATCAGTGGAACTCGGTTACCACTAAAACCGTTAAATCACCTACAGACTGTACCACAAAAAACTACATACTGTAAATCTTGATGATGATTCAACTGCCATGTTGTTGTTATTTATAGTTTTCCATTTCCTATTCGCTACTTTTATGTACATCACAACCATTCCTTTTACAGACCTGACGACTGAATGGAAAATTGATACTGTATGAAAAATGGGAGGAAAATTGGAATAACATTAATAGGGTAGATGGAAAATAACGTTTCAGCTATAGTTTCTGTTGTTTAAGGTTGCAATGAAAGTATAATTAGTTTTGAAAATTAAAACCAAAGCCTAGTTTGTATAATTAAAGTATGTACATGTAGTTATTAGGAATATCCTTCAGTTCAGAGATATGTTTTGTGTTTCTCATATAATTCAAAGCTGTTTCATACATGGTGTACTTCATCAGCCATATGCTTTTCTCTGAGACGTGATAGTACTTGAAATCTGTTCATAATTTTCAAAGACAGTCATAATGTTTAAACAATTATACCCCCCCCCCCAAAAAAAACATGACTTTTATCAGTGTTCAACTTTTAAAAATGTGGCGATTATGTCTTCCGGTCTGTCCCTCCATTAGCAATGCAATTAATCTGCGACACAATTAGAAACACAGAAATGAAACTGTGCGATATGGGGCGGGCGGGAGGGGGTAGTCTTTTTTTATATACATAGCAGTTTTAAATTTTAATTTTGATTCTTGGTTTGAGACCCAGTTTCAGGAGATAGGTATTTTGTTAATGTAATGATGTGAAGTCTTGTAGGCATAGATATGAAAGTTGATTTGCGTCATTGTTAATGCCAGTGCTATAACATATGCATTGGACTTTTGAGTTATACTCTGTGGGTAAGCTTCCCCTCTGGGTCACAACTTGGAAAGTGTTGAGAGTCCCACACAATAATCAATAATACTTTTGAAGGACAGGAGATGAAGCCAGAAACGCTGACATGTCCAATTCCAACCATGCGTCATTCCCCTTAGGTTGTGGGCTTTCGGCTCGATCATTGCTTAGAGCAGACGCAGTTGAGATCCCAACTTTTTAACATTATATGTACATTGGGTGAAGGATATGAAAAGAAATTATACACATTTCCAATACAGACTCTGCAGAAGGTGACTTGCTTTTGAGTCCTCACTTGGTCATTCTTGAGATCCCCAGCTGATAACTATATATAGGTCTGAAGGTCATGAAGAGACAAAATTCATCATATATGTAGCACATACTCTGGGTTGTGCCACTGTGATTGGGAACTTGACCATGGACGACGGTGTGAATCATCCAGTGTGAAAACTGTACAAGTGCCACCGCACACATACTTCTTAAAGACAAATTGGAATCAGTATGTATGGATACTTGTGTAAGTTTTGTACAAAAGCTTCCAAAATTATTCTGCTTGGAGTGTTTACTGAAACTAGCATATCGCCTGGATGGTGTTTTGTAAATTTTATCAAAACTAGAGAGTGTGTTGTTATTTCTTCTTGAAGGTCAGGCTCACATATAAAGGTTATAGTTACTGCTGTTTGTCACTCTGAATCGGATAGAATTAGTGGTATAAACACTGATAAAATGTTACGCATATTTAAGACAAGGGTGTCAAATGTGCCACTTTAACGGTCATTAACTGAAGGTCATAGGCGGACATTGCTATATTTGTTTGGAGCTGTAACTTTCAAACTTTTGAAGGCAGCAATATACATAAAATTTGGCGCAGCAGTATATCATGACTTGATGTAGTCACTAAGCACTTTTGTGGACCTATCTGTAAGGCCAGGTCTCTAATTGTTGTGTGTCCAAATTGTCACACAGAAGATGGCTTTAACTATCACGGAATTTAATGTAAAAAGGCAAAATTATAGATTGAGGGTGAATCATGTAGCTATCATGTGTATCAATAGCATGGTCCTATTGTGCATAATGTACTTAACATGTGTATCAATAGTATGGTCCTATGGTGCATGATGTACCTCACGTGTTTGTCAATAACATGGTCCCCCTATGGTGCATCATGTATCTATCGTGTGTATCAATAGCATGGTCCTATGGTGCATCATATACCTATCATGTGTATCAATAGTATGGTCTTATGGTGCATCATGTATCTATCGTGCGTGTCAATAGCATTGTCCAATGGTGCATCATGTACTATCATTTGTATCAAATAGCATGGTCATATCAGCAAGAGTAAGCTAACATGTGAAGATTACTCACTTTTTATTTAGGACTGTAACTTCATTCAAGGTATATTAATTAAACTTATGCTGAGCTCATAACTTCTTAATGTGTCAATGTTTTGATCATAGATCAGCATAATTTATTGCTACTTTCATCAATGTTTTGATCATAGATCAGCATAATTTATTGCTACTTTCATCAATGTTTTGATCATGGATCAGCATAATTTATTGCTACTTTCATCAATGTTTTGATCATGGATCAACATAATTTATTTCTACTTTCATCAATGTTTTGATCATAGATCAATATAATTTATTGCTACTTTCATTAATGTTTTGATCATAGATCAACATAATTTATAGCTACTTTCATCAATGTTTTGATCATAGATCAACATAATTTATTGGTACTTTCATCAATGTTTTGATCATAGATCAGCATAATTTATTTTTGTGTCAAGGCACTACCTCTCCAATTCTCAAGAGATAAATATCATCGCCTAAAGTCTCTCCAGTTCTCAAGAGAGATGAATATCACCGCCAATGTCATGTCACATTAACACACTTTTATGATCCTATTGTAATGGTCAGTGTCATTTTCAGGATTGGGCTTATCATCAGAGTTAAGGGCACGTTCATCTCAAGGCTGCATACTCGTGACATCATAGCTGTTACTTTAGGCCGTTAAAAGTAGTATTTGTACAATTTTACATCTGACTTATTATGGCTTTCACAGCCTTAGCCACAAAGTTACGGCAATATGTTGGTATGCCTATATTTCTTGCCAAGTCTTGGACTAAAACTTCATATCTAGAGAGCTGAAACTGAATATGCTTATTATATCCATGATAATCTGACAGTGTTTCATATACCGCTTTCATGGTTCTTTTTAAAAGCTAAGGCATTAAGCTTCTGTATCAAGGATGTAGCTCTGAAGCAATTTAAGATATTAGGAAGAATATATGTATATCGATGCAGAGAGTGTGTTGCATATCATGTTTTGTGTCATTTCTCAAAGTAGTGCCCTATACAAGAACACTTCTAGTGCCATGATAAATTATAATATGACTACTGATTCACTTTTGCACCCATCTTAAATTGAGAAATATTATGGTAACACTATATCCGTCCATTCTGTTCGTATTTACTTGTCCAGCCCATACTTTTGTGACAAGTGGAGAGATTTCATGAAATTTTGCCATTGTTTATATCATGATTAGACGGTGTGTCATATGCCACACACAGCCTCACTGCCTGCATCTTGGATAAGTTCACAGCAAGGGAACGGAAAATGTATTTTTTATATTTTGTACATTTTCTGGAGATATTTTAATGAAACTTGAACCACCTTATAACCACTTAATATTTTGAAGAAACTGTATCTAGTTCAACACCTCATCATGCAACTGGCAGATTTGTATTACTAAGGTCAAGGTAGTTCGTAGGGTCAAGGGCATGAGACGGGCATATAATGTGTTGTGTGGCAGTCTTGTTACTTAAAGCTTGCAGGTTGTGTTGCATATCATGGTTTGGGTGCCATCTTAAAAATCATAATGGTAGACTTTGATAGGGCTATTCTTCATGCTATTACCATTAACCCACGTGACACTGATGTTACAGTTTGGATGCTTGGATTATGTGCATCTTAGCCTCCTTTTAATGGTTTTTTTTTAAAATTCTTTTATTAATTTAATGTACATGCAGCTATAGTGGCATGGGGTTAATAACACATAAAAGGCAAATGCAATTTATTTTGACGGTTACCATCGATAAGTTCAATTGAACACAAAGTTCGGTTCCAAACAACGTCTAACATGAACATATTTGTTCAATAGGCTAATAATACGATTAGAGTTCTAACTGCTCGGAAAGTGAAACATGACACGTGCAGTATCATACATTATCTATTTATCATCTGTTTGCATGAACTTACGTAGTGACTGAAACTTTACAGGAGTTTTACATTTTCTGCAAAATCCTGTATCTATGGAGAACTAGAAACTCTCTGCTAAGGGACCAGTCGTTTAGTTTGGCAGACGGGGTGAGTGTAACTTGGATTTTCTTTTAAACCAGACTCTTTTCTATTACCTTATGATAATCGAGTCTTTTAAACCAATATAATGGACATAATACGATATTTGTCCACAAATCACAACGAGATTTATTTCAAGCTATTTGAGGGCTGAACAGTTTTGATTTTTGAGGTAAAATATTTCACATTCACACCCATTCTGAAAATCTGAGTTTAAAGCAGCAAGGAGAAAAATGTCTGAACCCCGCTGAACCTACAAATTACTAATATTTTTTATTTCAATGTTATCCTTGTTACCGTTGTAATCTATATTTAATTCTTTACAGATGTTTCAATGACCTTCTATAAAATAAGTTCACTTCTTGAAAAGTAGTCAAGAGTTGCGACCTGTTCAAAATATTTCCTGTCAATAAGCTATAGGTATATTGTGTTTGTTTTGTCCAGAGCCCATCAATGTTCCGTGTCCAAGGTAAAACCCCTATACAGCTTCGCCTATTAACATTAAAATTTAACTATGAGTAAATAGAGCGCTCATTGGAGAGAGAGAGAGAGAGAGAGAGAGGTACGTAACTATGAGTAAATAGAGCGCTCATCGGAGCGAGAGAGAGAGAGAGAGAGAGAGAGAGAGAGAGAGAGAGAGG
>JAECUM010029675.1:0-26641 GCA_016617855.1 Megalonaias nervosa
TACACAAATGTCGGGGATAGGGGTGGGTGTAGACCTGACTGTTTTACAAACATAACTCTAGTTCTAATATATTCTGCACAGAAAATTTAATGGCACCCTGTTCTGCCACAGGTTGATGAAACTACTTGGCATTCTAACTATGTGCAGGGGACCAAGGATGTTGAGGGCAGCACAAGTCTTGTCTTTTCGCTGAAGGAGAAAGTTGGAGCCCTGGTTGATGCACTTAAAGTGTTTCAGGTAATATGACAAATTCAGGGATCCATTTTGTGTATTTCAGGTAATATGACACATTCATAGATCCACTTTGTGTATTTCAGGTAATATGACAAATTCATTGATCCACTTTGTGTGTTTCGGGTAATATGACAAATTCACAGATCCACATTGTGTTTTAGATAACATGACAAGTTCAGGGATCCACTTTGTGTGTTTCAGGTAATATGACAAGTTCAGGGATCCACTTTGTGTATTTTGGGTAATTGACAAACTCATCGATCCACTTTGTGTTTCAAGTAATATGACAAATTCAGGTATCCTCTTTGTGTGTATTGGGTAATACGACAAATTCATGGATCCACTTTGTGTTTCAGGTAAAATGACAAGTTCAGGGATCCATTTTGTGTATTTCAGGTAATATGGCAAGTTCAGGGATCCACTTTGTGTGTTTTGGGTAATATGACAATTTCATGGATCCACTTAATGTGTTTCAGGTAATATGTGAAGTACAGGGATCCACTTTGTGTGTTTCAGGTAATATGAAAATTACATGGATCTACTGTGTGTTTCAGATAATATAACAAGTCCACTTTGTAAAGAACTTTTACTTGAGTAGATTTCCAATGCCTCTGAATGGGCTGCTCGTAATTAAATTTTCTGATTTCAATTCCAATTAACTTGAAATTGGTAAATATAGAATACATATTCTAATATTCATTTTATTTCATAGCATCACAATGTCAATCTGCACCACATTGAATCTCGACCATCCAAGACAGACAAAGGGGACTATGAATTCTTTGTGTCATGTGACAACCAAAAGGGTGGATTAAAAGAGGCAATAGATGAATTGCAGACTGCATCCAAATCTTTGACCATCTTGTCTCGCAACACCGAGGATAATATTGAATCAGGTATTCTAAGTATATTTGATGAAACATTTTCATGTTAATGGGCTAGATTTTTTTGTAATAGAAGCTTTAGAGTTCTCTAAAAGACTTGACTTGATTTTTTTTTGTAATTGAAGCATTACAGTTCTCAAAAAGACTTGACTAGATTTTTTTTATACTTGAAGCTTTACAGTTCTCAAAAAGACTTTTTTACGGAAGCTTTACAATTCTCTTAAAGACCTGACTTGATTTTTTTTGTAATTGAAGCTTTACTATTCTCAGGAAGACATATGACTAGATTTTTCATAGAACTTTCACAGTTACAGGTGTGTGAATGTGCTTCTGACAGAAGTTGCTTTTATGGAAAAGAATTTTACATAAGGTTTTATAAGCTTGAAGTTTTATAGCAACCTAGAAAATTGTACCACTTGAGAAAAAAAGGGTAATCTTTTAAGTCCTATACATTAGTTAAAAGAACACAGGATTTATAATCTGCGTTTGATAAACAAACATCTTCAATCGTTATAATGCCTTTCGTTATAACACAATCATGGATACAGAAAGGTACAGCTATGGCCTTCTGACCAAAATTAAACCATTGTACTTAAATTGTTCTGTCAAAAATCTATGACCACATGAGTTAATAAGAAAATTCTTTGTATTACCAGTGTATCCTTTCTTCCTTTTTAAATTGGCCCTGTGTTAAGCTTTCTTTGGCCTTTGAAACTACTATTCAGTCTGGCCACTCATTAATCTGTGTGTGTGTGTATGTGTGTGTGTCTTGTATGTGTGCATGCTTGCATGATCAAATAATATTGCACAGCTCCTATCACCATTCAAGAAAAAAATTTCTCAGACTTTGGATATGATTGCAGGTGGTTTGGTAGATGACATAGCCCCAAATACAAGACTTACATATCTCAGAACTGACCGTTGTAATTATCAATTCCAAGTGTAAATATATGTCAGATAGAAGTTTGAATGATCTGCTGGATCATGCTCTGGGCATACAGTTGTGGCCAATGGGTCACATCCTGGAAGCTGGTGAGATCACCTTCCTATATGCATTTATTAGGCATTAAAAGACAAATTCAGAGATGCAACTGTCTTTTGACCCAGGGTCTATTCTTACCCTCCAGGGACATGGCACAGAAACTATAGAGATCCCGACTGTATAAGCATATATACACTTACTGGGCAAGAAAAACAAATGTATGTATACACCTGACATTGGACATAGTTTCTATGTCATAACTTGAATGCTATATAGAGGAGATCACCAACTGTAACTACATGTGCACTACATGGACTGAAAAGACATTTATATATGCAACTAAAATTGGGCCCAGCACCTGTTCTTACCCCATTATACTAGACAAGGTCTAGTGTGGTCACAAAAGTTGGGGGGACTTGGGCTTTCACAAGCACTCAAGTTTATCTACCCATGTGTCATGAACAAATTACTTTCCTATGTAAAGCATCTTTATGTATGTTTTGAAAAATACAGAACAATTCATTAGTATTTACTGGCCTACTGGGCTCCTGATTAAAGTTTGAGATAGCCCAGATCCAGCATTCTGGTAGACCCATGGTTCCAGACTGAAGCATGTGGTAGCCCAGACCCAGCATTCTGGTAGTCCCATGGTTCCAGACTGAAGCATGTGGTAGCCAGACTTAGTAATTTGGTACTCCTGGGTTTTAGAATGAAGTATGTGGTAGCCCAGACCAGCATTCTGGTAGTCCCATGGTTCCAGACTGAAGCATGTGGTAGCTAGACCTAGTAATTTGGTACTCCTGGGTTTTAGAATGAAGTATGTGGTAGCCCAGACCAGCATTCTGGTAGTCCCATGGTTCCAGACTGAAGCATGTGGTAGCCAGACCTAGTAATTTGGTGCTCCTGGGTTTTAGAATGAAGTATGTGGTAGCCCAGACCAGCATTCTGGTAGACCCTAGATTCCTGACTGAAGTACATGGATGTGGTAGCCTAGACCCAACATTCTGGTAGTTCCTGGGTTCTAGACTGAAGTGTGTGGTATCCTAGACCTAGTAATTTGGTACTCCTGGGTTTTAGAATGAAGTATGTGGTAGCCCAGACCAGCATTCTGGTAGACACTAGACTCCTGACTGAAGTACATGGATGTGGTAGCCCAGACCCAACATTCTGGTAGTTCCTGGGTTCTAGACTGAAGTGTGTGGTATCCTAGACCTAGTAATTTGGTACTCCTGGGTTTTAGAATGAAGTATGTGGTAGCCCAGACCAGCATTCTGGTAGACACTAGACTCCTGACTGAAGTACATGGATGTGGTAGCCTAGACCCAACATTCTGGTAGTTCCTGGGTTCCAGACTGAAGTGTGTGGTATCCTAGACTTAGTAATTTGGTATTCCTGGGTTTTAGAATGAAGTATGTGATAGCCCAGACCAGCATTCTGGTAGACCCTAGACTCCTGACTGAAGTACATTAATGTGGTAGCCCAGACCCAACATTCTGGTAGTTCCTGGGTTCTAGACTGAAGTGTGTGGAATCCTAGACCTAGTAATTTGGTACTTCTGGGTTCCAGAATAATATATGTGCTAGCCGAGACCCAGCATTCTCATAGTTCCTGGGTTCCTTTTTGAAGTATGTGGTAGCCTGGACTCAGCATTGTGGTAGCCCCTGAGCTCCATGCACAGCATTTGTTGGACCCTGGACTGACCCTCTATTTAAAAGTTTTTCCTTTAAATAGTTTCACACAAAAACATTAAGATGTATGCAAGTCATTTATGAAGATTAGATTTAATTCTAATCTTATCATGGAAATAATTTGCACATCATTATTTTTTGCTTTGATTGAAAATTCTCTGGTCATAAATTTGAAGTTTTGTAGAAATATCATAATTGTATTCAGAAATTACTTTCTTGATAGACAAGAAGCCTGGCATGTGTTTTGTGATACACAAATTTAAACAAGACCAAATCCACTCTGTCTGTTATATATATCTCTGTACCTTCATACCAACTTTCTATTAATCTGACTGTTTCCAGATCAGTATATTCTTTCTTTGATCAATCAGCTATTTACTTGTATGTCTGTCTCTTTATTAATCTGTTAACCTCAGCCAGCATGCATATCTGTGTTTCATTACAACTGTTTCTTTGCATATCTGCCTGTCTGTCTGTCTGTCTGTCATCCATTTTTTCTGTAGAAACATGCATAAAATGGCAACTATATAATCATCATAAACTAAACTTAAAATGCACTAATCAAAGTATGGAGTATGTAGATGAATCATATTCTAATAATTGGCACTTATGATTACCTTTTAAAATCATTTTCTTTCGTCAGGTTTTTCTGACAAATTTAGCTCTGGTAGGTATAATTAATAATAAAAGATCTGGGGCATAGTGTCTATATATCAAGCTCTCAAAACACTTAATCAGGGTATTCCCTGATGCAGTAATATTGCATCAGTGATAAAGTTTCTTTCATGGGACTCCTGTTAAAAATCCTAGAGGGTTTAAAGAACCTGATTTAGTAAAGTTACTGTGTTTTGTATACACTGTCCCATGGTTTTCACCCCCTAAACCTAAATTTGGTACATCTAGGGAAAATCCTTTTAATGGAAGCTTGATATATTGCATATTTTGTTAGTGACACTTTGTATATTTGCACAGCATATCAAACAATAGTTGAAAACAAACTCTGCACACCATATCAACAAAGGCTGGGTAGCACCATGTTGTAACATCTGCTGTGATATTGGATTAGAATATGGAACTTAGTTATCTACTGATATCAAACAATTGTGGAAAACAACAAGCTTATTAATCTCATGCTACACAGGGTTGAAAGCTTTTTAAAATCCATCTGAAGCTAGTTGACATTGATCAGTAATTAGGTGTCAGACCAACCATGCAATCAGATTCAAATAATTAGCAGCTTTCTTTGATGGCAGCTACATTTAGTTGGGATTCTAAGGGAAATAACCCACTGTATTTTATCATAACCTGCTGATGAAAATTGTGGGGATATTAGTTTTACAATTGTCCTGGTGTGTCATTGTAATATCCAAATGATAACTTTAGATCAGGTGAAAAGATTTAAGTGTATTTAAGTAGGTGTGTTCCCGGTTGCTAATTGATGTTAGTGGAGGGTGGGTATAGTATGCAGAAGGTCAAGGTCCCTTGCTCAAATAAGATTGTGCCTATATATTTTATTTTATGATAATGACTTGAGTTCTAGCGAACAGATTTAATCTACAATATTAAACGTATTTCTGTTTGCCTTAGGAAGAAACCAATTGAATTGGTAGAAACCTATTGAATTGGTAGAAACCAATTGAATTGGTAGTCACTATCAATAGCTATAAGATCTGAGTAGCTATTGATAAATATACATACAGTGATTACATTTCATTTCTGGATGATAAGTTCTTCATAGCAAAATTAAACAAAATTTAATATGCATGCTCTCCTTTTGTTGGTGTAGTATCATGTGCTATTAGTAGCACTCTTGCTATACAAGCATGTCTCACTCATTCATTAGAGGACTCGGTCTTTAAACAAGCACATGTCTCACTCATTCATTAAAGGACTCGGTCTTTAAACAAGCACATGTCTCACTCATTCATTCAGATGCGGGAGGTCACAGGCTCGAACCCCGGCCGTGTCATAGCAAAGACTTTTAAAAAATGGTACTAACAGCTGCCTTGCTTGACACTCAGCATTAAAGGTTAGTGTTAGGACTGGTCGGACTGGTGGTAGGATAATGTGACTGGGTGGGACATCATGCTACATGTCTGCGGTATGATGCCCCAGTGCCTCATTCATTAGAGGACTCAGTATTTAAACAAACACATGTCTCACTCATTCATTAGAGGATTCAGCCTTTAAACAAGCATATGTCTCACTCATTCATTAGAGGACTCTACCTTTAAACAAGCACGTCTCACTCATTCATTAGAGGACTCTACCTTTAAACAAGCACATCTCACTCATTCATTAGAGGACTCAGTCTTTAAAATGAGCACATGTCTCACTCATTCATTAGAGGACTCAGTCTTTAAATGAGCACATGTCTCACTCATTCATTAGAGGACTCTGCCTTTAAACAAGCACATGTCTCACTCATTCATTAGAGGACTCAGTCTTTAAACAAGCACATGTCTCACTCATTCATTAGAGTACTCAACCTTTAAACAAGCACGTCTCACTCATTCATTAGAGGACATGGCCTTTAAACAAGCACATGTCTCATTCATTTGAGGACTTGGTTTTTAAATGAGCACATGTCTCACTCATTCATTCATTAGAGGACTCAGCCTCATAAACAAGCATTTCTCATTTCATAGATGACTTGGTATTGGACTTTTCCTGCATTTAATTCCAGTCATTAAAGAACTAGTGTGTGTGTGTGTGTGTGAATATATTGTTACATATATGTAATTAAATTACTTGTGTGTTAGTTTTAAATTCTTTTTTTATTTTATTTTTGTTTCATTATAATTTATTATAATGATACTTTTCACGGGATTTGACTATTTTCAGAAGATTCACTTCTCTGTTTTGACCTGATTTGAACGTAAAAGGTATTACATTATAACTTGTAACTATTTTTAGTTCACCTTGATTGAGACATTTGTAAACACTGAATGAAAATGATTGGCTATTACCAAGGTCATGTTCGGCCCATGTGTTAGCTGAGTTGTAAACAGCCTTTCTTTTTTATTTATTTCCAGTGTGGGAATTTGATTCTTAGATAGGGCTATTCTAGCGTACATGTGAATTGGCATTTTTTTTACTGCGCTGTTCAAATTAATGATCATGTAGCCCCATCACATGAGCCACCATGTGATCTAAAATCGAGGGTTAAGACAGACAATTTCTAGCAGATTTGTCAGTCGTATCATACACCTTTAAGAGTTCTAGGTGTTTTTTATTGTTGATGCCAGTTTATTTTGAAGTTCATCTATTTTTTGGGGATTTAATAATTCATTTTCCCTGGAAAACAAAACAAGTGCTTTTCTTTATAAAAATTCTGGGACAAAGACATTTAGTGGAAATTTATTCTGGAATTCTAAACAGAACATTTTAAATTGTGATTCAACAAGGAACTGTTGTCATCAGTACAATGACCTCATCTGACGTTCCATATTGGAACTTCATCGCGATTCGAACCTGGATTCAATTAGAACTGTTTAGTGATAGGATTTATATTTTTCAATTCTAGGATTAATTTTGGATTATATTCACAAACCGTAAGTCCTATTTCATATTTTTACCTTGTTTTCTAAGGAAATAAATTATTTTGTTAAAATTTACAAAGCTTGTTGGCTTCACTCTTTTCTTTTGTTACTTTTGTATGAGCCTACATGTAACAATATATATATATATATATATATATATATATATATATATATATATATATATATATAAATAAAAATGAAGGAAAAGTCCCAAGTCTGGCAATTAAGGGGAGGGGGGCAGTTAAAATTTTATGTCACTTCACCCAGAATTTATTTTATTATCAATGTAGGAAACATTTATAATTTTTATTGAATTTCATCAGATTCTCCATATTCTGGGAAAGGAACTAATTTTCAAATGAAATTATAGTCAAACCTGCCTACAGTGGTCACTCAAGGGAAAAGGCCAAAGTGTCCTTAGTAGACAGATGGCCTCTGAAGGCAGGTTCAGCTCTCAAACTTAGTTAATGACAAATACATGTATTATGCACCAAGCAGCATTAGTATTATTATTAATAATAGTAGTAGTAGTAGTAGTATCATTATTATTATTATTAGCAGTTTTAGTATGCTATCATGTTGTATGTATTTAGTTTCACAGTTTGCAAAAACAATAATAACAAAATATTAAATTAAACATTTCATACAAGATTACTGTATCCTCACTCTAATCCCTCTTGTATATTACATCACTGATTCTCCTTTCACTGTCACATGTGTCGAAGTTTTGATCTATTTTAAGCAATTTCTTTAATTCACATCTAAATGTTACCTATGATTGGTAAACACAGAAATGACTTTTTATTAGGCAAGCTGGTGTAATTAGGCATGAAAACAGGTGTTCACACTTCAAACAATTGATGGATTAAGCAGTTGCTTAAACTCACAGAGCTCAAAAGACTCTTGGCTTTTATGAGAGATCTCTGATGATTAGAGAATGAAAAGAAGTTTCCTGCAGCTATCTATTAATGTAATATACCTTTATATATAGCATGCCTTGCTATTCAAACAAAAGTTTAATTTGCATGCTTGGAGTGGTCATTGCTAAGGTGCTCCAGTGATCGCTGAAGGCAGGGTGAGGTGAAGCCACTGGTTGGTTAAGAAACACATGGCTGCTGACTGCAGAAGATGGTGAAACCACTGCTTGGTTATGAAACACATGGCTGATGACTGCAGAAGACAGGTGACTGCTGATTACATAACATTTGTATAGGAAATTTGCCAGGGGAAATTCAAATGGCTATTGTGACCAGGTGGCCACTGAACTCATATGACCATTAAGACAGTTTTGACTATTTCCAATTCAGGTGTAATCATTACTGTTTCTACTCCTCTTTATTTCCAGTATTACTAAAGTATTTAGACCAATTTATACAAATCCAGCTTATATTTCTCCAGTTCTCAAACACTTGCTAGACTACTAATAAATCAACTGAAACCTTGTGGTTTGGGCAGTGTTAATGATGATAAATTAAACAAGCAAAGATAGGTGATTCCTAGTCAGGGCCTAAAAATGAATCAAAATTAATTTTCTTCATCTTATTTGCTTTCCAATCTAATGTCCACACACATACCTTTTGCCAATAAAACTGTGTACTTTCACTACATTATCCTGTGTACTGTATGTTCAGTCTTGGTAAACTTTCTCAGGTTTCACAAGTCAGATTTCTGATCTGTCTGTCATTCTTCGTCTAACCACTGAATGTCACTTTCTATCTTCTCCTCTTCATCTCTATTGCTCAGTCTGTCTGTCTGTTTCTCTCTCTCTCTCTCTCTCTCTCTATATATATATATATATAGATACACACACACACACACACACACACACACACACACACACACACACACACACACACACACACACACACACACACACACACACACACACACACACACACACACAGAGTTTGACAACTTCACGTTTTACAGTGGTACATCAGCTGTTCAACTTCATATATCTGCATATATGTCTCTCTTTTTGTCAGTCTGCATGTGTGTGTGTGGCTTGGTTAGACTGCAGTAAAATGGTCTGTTTAAGGGTTGGTGACTTTTTGTTTGGTTTAGCAATTTACATCCATTCTTCAAAGATAAATATTGATCTGTTAATGTAACACTCAAATTATAAGAATTCATATTGCTAGTGTTTTGTATGAATTTTGAAAATTGATTCTATTTCTGTTCAAACTTTTACATTTTATACTTGCTTACAAGTTGGGTCTATGTGATGGCAGATTTGGGTCTCTGCAGTTTGCAGTTGGATGTGACTTGTATGCGAGTATATACAGTAGTTACGGTCTTTAAAGTATGTTAGTTAATATGAAACAATTTAGCAGAGACTAAGTCTGGGAATATACTGTATGCATGTATGTCATTTTGCTATATCTGACATTTGTGTTTTATTTATTTAAAGATTTTATATGAGTAGACTTTCCTTCATTTGGAAACTAGCACCATGTACCTTTGTAATACAAATTTGACATTACTGTTTTTTTCTTTCATTTGTGTTATTCTACCGTTGAGTAATGTAAAAGATTTTTCAGATCTTTGTAACCAATTGTAGGAATTTTCTTTCTTTTTTTTAAACTGAGTTAGTGTATAATAATAATAATAATAATAATAATAATAATAATAATAATAATAATAATAAAACAACAATTTATTTAAATTTGTTAATTGCCATTAAAAATGCATGGTAGTTGGAAATGCATTCTGTACAAGTTGCTGTAGTTAGATACATGAGCATTGAGAATACCTGTAGGTAGGTATGCTATAATTGTACAGTATCATAAATTATTGTTGGTAATTTTTCACACAGGTCTGTAACAGTGTTTAGTTGTAATGGTTATAGACCAGAAGAGCTTATGGAATGGTTTGTTGTCCATCATCCATCATCAGTTGTCTATTATCCATCCATTAGCACAAGTTTATTATTGTTACTCCTTGTAAACTATTTGGAGGATTGCCATGAAATTTTACACACATTCATCTTGTGGTCCCCATTTGGAAATCCATTGTGTCTGCCACAATGGCCATTTTGAAGATCTTATTGCTATTCCTCATGGTCATATGAAGATGGAGTTTTCACCAGAAAGAGACTTCTTATAATGCGGACAACAGACATGTGCAGGAATTTTTAAAAGAACCCTATATGATATAAATAGCTGAATAAAACCAAATCACTTTCTGCAGTTTGCACATGCCTGTTATAATGTCTAGTTGGTCCTAAATCAAAATGGTGACAATCTGATGTCCAATATGGTGACCACAACAGCCATCATAAAATCCTTGTTATCACTACTGTCTGGTGGAAAGTCATATTGATATAGGGTTTTCACCAGAAGACTCCTCATGATGTCTAATAGGTCCTAAATAAAGATGATGCCAATCTGATGTCCATTATGGCTGTAGTGCCATCTTGAAAATCTTGTTATTGCTACCCTTGAATTGATGGCCATATCACCATGGGGTTTTCACTAAAAGAACTCTTATGATGTCTAGTTGATTCTCAAGTGAAAATGGTACTGATCTGATGTACAATATGGCCACCACAGCAGCCATCTTAAAATCTTATTGCTACTTCTCCTGAATGAAAAGTAATATTGCCATGGGATTTCACTAGAAGACTAATTATGGTATCTAGTTGGTTGCAAATGAAAATGGCGGTGCTTGCACATCTAATACTACCTCTGTCTTAAAAAACCTTTTTAATGTTACTCTTCCTGAAAGGATGTTTGTATCCACATAGGGTATTTACTAAATAACTTCTTATTATGTCTAGCTGGTCCTACTTGTAAATGGTGCTGCTCAGACATCCAAGATGGCCACCACAGTGGCCATCTTGGAAATCTTGTTATGACTACTATTGAATGAATGGCCAACATAGGGGTTTAACTAAAAGACTTTTTATGATGTGTAGTTGGTTGTAAATAAAAATGGTGCTCATCTGAATTTCAGTATGGCTGTTACAATGTGAATCTTGAAAATCTTGTTATGGCTACTTCTCCAAGATAACTGGTCACGTTTACTTTGCACTTTCACTCAAAAAATCTTATGATGATGTCTAGTTGGTCCTAAATGGAAATGGTGTCAATCTGACACCATTGCAGCCATCTTGGAAATCTTGTCATCATTATTTCTCAAAAACTGAATGTCATATCAACATTGGGTTTCCATTGGAAGATTTCTTAAGATATCTTGTTTGACTTAGGGGATGTCTTGTTGGCCTAAATGAAAATGGTGCCAATCTGACATCCAGTGTCCACCAAAGCAGCTATTAGAATTTTTTTTATTGCTGAAGAATGTTAGAGATGGTTTCAACACTCAGCATTTAAAAGGAAGAAATGGTATTATCTTGAATTCCTAGAAATTCTTTTCTGCCAGTAGAGCATCAGTCCTTTGAAGGACACGTGTTTGCAGTATGTACTAATAATTATATTTAAATAAATGTATAAAAGTTATGACTTTCACCTCATTTTAAGAATAAAAATTTGAAACATTTTAATGAAAACATTATTCTATGCAGAAATCTGAAAGTGTAAAAAGTCATCATGAACTTTACAGATTTATGATGTACAATTTGAAATTAGATTGCAAATTATGGACTAAGCTAGTCAATCTAAAAAACACTTGACTAGTTGCCATTGATATTTTTTTTTATTGTCAGGGTTTTCTAACAAAGATCCAGGTATGTAAAACAAACTGGAATTGCTCTGAATTTGTTTTAAAACTTCTGATAAGCTTGAGGCTTTAATAAAGTTAAACCTGGCCTACCTGACACCTGGTTTATATGGACAACTACTCAACAACTGTTCTTAATAGAAAAACAGTAAAACTTTGAAAGTTCAAAGCTCTGTGTGTGAGATATTGGTTGACATTTTCATTTGTTGTTAATTTTTGAGGTCACAGACCAGAAAATGCATTGCAATGTGACTACAGAAGTTATTTTTTGAGAGATGCTTTGAGCATTAGAGTGCTTGAAGTTCAGATTATACAAGGTTTACTGTTTTCATAACACTCTTTATTTATGTCAAACCCACACTAAATGAGAAGTGAGACATAGCAGTCATTTTCTGGTGCCAACGGTGATGGTTGACATGTATTTTCTAAATTCCTTGATTCTGTTCATACTTGGTATGAATCGATATTAAGCTAATACAATTCATTCTGCAACATGCTTTATTGCCTCTTTTACTTTAGGGTCAACACCACGGTCCTAGGAAATTTGCATTAAGGTTTTGGTTAAAGGCTTTTCAGTTGTTTATATTTCCTAAAGCACTTGATAGATTGGGATGAATCATTGTGAAACTTGGACAGTTGAACCTACAACATGTTTTTTCTTCGGGTTAAGGCCACAGGTGTAGAAAATTTGTGTTAAGGTTTTGCTTATTTTTTTCATTGGCTTCTGTTTCCTAAACCCCACAAATTGGGATAAAAAACAATACAAATGCTGATAATTCTGTGCAGCTGTATTTGCATTTACTATATGCAAAACTAGTTGCACAGAATTATCGGCGATGTTTTTTTTATATCCCAATTCTGAATTTTTTCAATATTGTCATCCCATGTCATGTAAAAACAGTATACCATATAGCCAGGCCAAAAGATACTGACACATTATTTCAGATGATTGTCAATTACAAACTTAGTTGAATGAATTAAAAACATATTTCCAAAATAGAAATTATCCTATACATATAATTGATTCTGCGCTGAGCAAAGCCAGTAATTGTATTCAACATGAGGCTTTAAACACAGCAAAATGTACAATAGAGAAAAATATAATTCCTTTGACAATATGATATAATCCTTCATTACCTAATATAGGTCTTATAATTAATAAATATTGGAGTCTCCTAAATTTGTCAAATAAAAACAGCATAAAACACTTTACAAACATAAACCAATTCATTGCTTATAGAAGACCCAAGAATTTGCAATATTTTTTAATTGGAACTAAACAGACAGAAAATAAAAATGATATTTTTCATCATCTAAATGTAACAGACATTGGTGCTCTCAATGTCCAAATATAGGAGAAAGTACTTAATTTAGTAGCTCCAGTACAAACGAAGTATTTTCTCTACATTATAACTGCGTATCAGCTGATGTGATTTATTTGATAAATAGTTGGACAAACACTTCAACAAGTTTCTAAGAGAATGAATAATCATTGTTTTCATATGAAAAATTGTAGATATCCTCAGTGTTCCTCTAATAATTCAATACATTTTAGTACAAATAATCATTCTCTGCTCAATTTCATTCATACATGCCAATAGATATTGTGCATGGAGACATGAATAGACTGATATAGGAAAGTTATTGGATTCATAAGTTAGATACTTTGTATCCTAATGGCCTTAATACCAAGGTACTATATAAAACAGTATAAAATTTTAATAAAAAAATTGATGTGTTGTATATCCTTTATAAAAATATAATTGTATGTATGACTGTTTGTCTCTGTTTTATTATTTTGCTAATCCCAAGATAGATTCTGACCATTGTTATGTATCAGCTTGTTCAAAAGTAACAAAAGAAAAGAGTGAAGATGACAAGCTTTGTAAGTTTTAACAAAAATAATTTATTTCCCTAGAAAACACGGTGAAAAGGTGAAAATATGAAATAGGACTTATGGTTTGTGAAGAAAATCCAAACATTTATCCTTGTACTGAAAAAATACAAGTCCTATCACTAAATAATTTTAACTGAATCCAGGTTCGAATCTTGATGACGTTCCAAGATGGAGGATGATGACATCAAGTGAAGTCTTTACACAAATGTCCAAAATTTCATGTTGAACCACAATTTGTACTGTACTGTTCCAATTTAGAATGAATTTCATTGAATGTCTTTGTCTTTAACCACTTGTATAGTTCTCCAGGGAAAATTAAATTATTATTTAAAAAGTAGATGAACTCCTATAGCTATCATCTATTATAGCTGTCATCTATAACAAGACACATCTCGAGCTCTACAGATGTAAAGAAAAAATAAACTCTTTCCAGCACAAGAAAAATAATACCTTCTTCTCAAGGTATAAGAACAACTCACTCTCTCACAGGGACCTAAGTGTTTAAAAACCAAACTAAGACATCATTTCATGCACACGCACGAAGAATGTGTGGTTATTTCGCTAAAAAACAATGCAATTTCACGTGGGCCAGGAAATGACTTTGGCAATAACTAATCATTTTCGCGTATTGTTTACTTTAATCGACAAACCATGGCATGCAAAAATCGTGTTTATGCGAGTCATACTACATTTTATATAAACATAATATCTCTTTCAAAAATATCAGATCCTGTGAACATAATCATTATCATAATAAAATATAATGATACAAAAATGAAATAAAAGAATTCAAATTTTAACACACAAGTAATTAAACTACATGGTCAAAACACCACGATTAGCATAAATCGTTGTGAAGCTAAGACAAATAATTCTGCAACATGCTTACTCAACCATAGGGTCAAGGTCACATTTTACACCAATGCACTTACTGACTCTGACCTTGTTGTTATCATTTAATATGATACAAGCTTGAGATAGTGGATACCATTATATAAAGGACAGAATGTACTGGGTTCCAGGGTGTTCACTAAATGCAGGTTTTCCTGTATTTAAAAATTTCACTGTGGATGCTTTACTTAGCAGCTCTGTACAAAATGGAAAGAAGCATGCACACCTTTTAGCTTTACTGGTTTTAGGCCAGAAGAGCTTATGAGATAGCATGTTTTCCATTGTTCATCCATTTGCACAAGTTTGCTATTGCTACTCTTAAACTTCTCAGAGGATTGCCATGATACTGGACACAAACATTCATCACAAAGTCTAATGGATCCCATACAAAAATGGTGCTGAAAATTGAATATGCCTCCCATGGTTTCCATGTTGAAAATCTTGTTATCACTATTCCTGATTGGATGGTCATATCAAAAGTGGTTTTCAAGGAAAGACTTCTTATGATGTAAAGTTTGTACTAAATGAAAATAGTATTGACCTGATAACAAATATGGTCACATGGCAGCCATCTTGAAAATCCCAAAAGTTATATTAACATGCTTTTCACCAGAAGACTTCATGGGATGTCTAGTTGGTCTTAAATAAAATGTGCCAATCTGATTGCCAATATGGCTGCCATTAAAATCCTGTTATCAGTGCTCGTTCAATATCAGTGATCATATAGACAGGGGTGCCCTTCTCATTTGGCAACATTTTCCTGCCAGCAAACAAGTCACCCCACTTGAGAATCATTCTATTGCCCTAAATTGTATTTAGCAGCAAACATCATGCACTAGATTTTCTTTGAGCTTATTGAGGATTTTATTGAACACAATGATTTTTGGAAGATATTTCAAGGTACATGGGTTACAAATAAAAACAAACAAAAAAACCATTTGACAAACAGTGAGGCAGCCAGCCAAGGGAGCTAAACATTTTGCTGGACTAGTAAAATGTTATGACTTGGCCAGGATTTTACATCTGTCAAAAACAGGAATAAACAATTAAGTTTTTGCACTATTTCTTGGAAGTATATGTTAGAGCTAGAAAAGAAAATTGTATGATTTTACAAGCCCTGAAGTCAGTAGACTGTGGTTAGCTTATATATTAGATTTTTATGGCTTATTCTCCAATTGTCACTCCCTTGCTTGTGTCATGCCACTCTGGAATGCTAAGGCACTTTAACTGACTCCACTTGTCACTGCCATGCTTGTGTCATGCCACTCTGGAATGCTAAGGCACTTTAACTGACTACACTTGACACTGCCATGCTTGTATCATGCCACTCTGGAATGCTAAGGTACTTTAACTGACTACACTTGACACTGCCATGCTTGTATGATGCCACTCTGGAATGCTAAGGCACTTTAATTGACTTGGATAAAGCATGCTTTGCCTCCTTGCCAGTGTATTGATGTCTTTAAAATCAGTAGCATTTTTTTTTCATTTCTTGTTTACTTTGGTGTGATTGACACAGGTTTTACAAGTGGGTGGAGAAAATTTCATGAAATTTTGGATGAAAGTTATTTTTATTAAGGTTTGAAATTGTATATGATATGCAGTGGAAAATTCTAGCTGATTGATCAACAAAACTGAACATACTCTTGTCAAACCATGCAAATATTACCAGTGCAAATGTGATTATGCAACAAGTGGTGATAAGCTTTTAGCCCGAACTGCCTGTTACAAGTGGTGATAAACTTTAAGCCATGCTGACTGTTACAAGTGGTGATAAGCTTAAGCCATGGTGACTGTTACAAGTGGTGATAAGCTTTTAGCCATGGCGATTGTTACAAGTGATGATAAGCTTTTAGCCACGGTGACTGTTACAAGAGGTGATAAGCTTTCAGCCATGCTGACTGGTACAAGAGGTGATAAGCTTTTAGCCATACTGACTGTTACAAGTGGTGATAAGTTTAAGCCATGGTGACTGTTACAAGTGGTGATAAGCTTTTAGCCATACTGACTGTTACAAGAGGTGATAAGCTTTTAGCCATGCTGACTGTTACAAGTGGTGATAAGCTTTTAGCCGTGGTGACTGTTACAAGTGGTGATAAACTTTTAGCCATACTGACTGTTACCTCCAGATGCTTTTGTGTGCCTTATCAGACTTTATGTAGTCGGAGTCCCAGCTTTCAAGACCCCAGTCTTGGTTCTTAAATGAATGGTCCACTGTTTTCCTTATGCTGGAATTTCAGTGTTTTGCAGGAAATTGGCCATGGACTTCCTTTTTCAAATCCTGAAAGACTGTTCAGCCCTCAAAACAAGTTAGTTCTGTATGTTTCGGGAGTTGGCTGGACCTTTGAAGAATAATAAACTTCAGAAAGTTTGTTTCCTCATTCATTTATTTATTTATTTATTTATTTATTTACTTATGTCAGTGTGAGTAATACATACATGTAGTGACCATCAAAAAAATCATGTCACTACTCTTGCATGGATGGTGGAACAGATATGGAAACCCTAGAGTAGAATGTACATGTCTCTATGATTTGACTCCTGGGTCAATTAGGTCTGGATTTAAAACTCCTTTAAAGTGCTGAGTTGTTGATGGTTAGATTGTAACATTTTTGTTCACAGCCAATTAGATATTGCAAAGATCATTGATTACAGGGGCCCTGAGTGGCCGAGTGGTCTAAAGCTCTCTTCGTTACGGATCACTGCCATCTCACCTCTGTCTGCATGGGTTCAAGTCTTGGATTCGGCCAGTGTGGGTATGTGAGAAAGCTTGCCAGTAGCTTCTCGTGGGTCGGTGGTTCTTTCCAGGGTTTTCCCGGGTTCTTCCTCCACCAATAATACTGACCGCCATGTATTGCCTATCTTGTGCTGAAAAAATGGCATTAAACCCTACAACAACAACAACAATCATTGATTACATTTTTGTACTTAATGGAGCTTATAAGCACAGTGACTCATACTTGATTGTTCTGCTCAGGAGTTTCACATTTTTGCACAATGTTCAGAATTTTAAGAAAAGGTATTTCCCTAATTTTCCCCACTGGTAAACCTTGTTATATAAAGCATACCTGTCAATGCATGCCAGGAGAAAAACCTCCCGATTTTTGGGGTCATTCCACACCTAATTCTGATCTCATAATATCTCCCGAGTTTTTGCAGAGAACTCCCAATTATTACATTATGTCTGTTGATTCATTTCTAAAAAAAAAATTCCAACATAAATGGATATATTGTACACAATCCACAGAAGCCATGTTCTTTTTATCACCTGTGAATATTGTTGTGACAAAATAATTAATATCACACTATGAAGTATTTTTTTTGTTCAGTAAATAGAATGTTAAGTTTAAACATTATTCACATAAATTTCAGAAATTTTTTAACCCCAACAATACTATAGTCAAAAAGTAAACCACAACAATAAAAATGTCACCAATTAGTTCCAATCCGATGAATGATTTCTGTGAATGCTGTGTAATTTTCTCTACAAGCAAAGAGCATCACCATTCCCACCAAAGAAACTTATACCAATAAACACCTGCCATTCCTGTAGCATATATATAAACTTTAAATACCATGATCAAATCAAAAGAAGGAATTAAAAAAATATATATCGCACTGTACATTCCCCAAAAGAACTAATTCAGAATAAATATTTATTTAGTAAACAATGTTACATGCCTTATGAGTTGATCCTAACAAAATAAGGTGGGATATAAAACATGGGAATAACAGTTGCCACTTGTACAGTAACTTGTGACTGCAAATTTGAACTCTTAAAATGAAGTCGTAGGCATTGTAAGTTACAACAAAATAGTGCATCATTTATTTGCCATTCAGTTGCTGGTGTTTACATACACCCACACTGTAGAACATGGTTTCTTTGAAGTATGTCGGAGGGACAGTCCTTTTCACAAAATAAATGCAACAATAAGGATTATCTGTTAATTAGTCACACTGGCTTTATTGCTTGTGTACTTAAGTCTAACCTTTAGCTATTGGGCAGTTTAGCCACAGCTGACCATAATACAAAAAGGGGGCATGTCCTTGGGGGAAATTAAGGCACGTCACGTGGAAAACAGCACGTCCCACACCTTTGAACATGATTAGGCCAACATCCTTACAATTATTTTTTTAATGGCTGACCACTACATGTTTGTTCACCCCCACCCCACCAAAAAAGTTTCTGTGGGCAACCCTGGCTCCACCTTTGAGAATTTCAAGCATATTGGACTTAGAAAATTGGTCAATATTTGTTGAAAATGGTGCCTAAAAAATGCTGCGTAAAATCTTCCCGATTTTAGGTTGTAATCTCCCTATTTTTTTTTTCAAACTTGGCTTTTGAAAAGTTGATAGGTATGTATAAAAAGAATGTATATATCTAATGGAGGGTTTAAAATATAGAAAAATTAATTTGTAAATATCTGGACATCTGAATAATTATTATTTTTTCCACAAAACAGTTTTCATTAGTACAAAACTAATACTAGCCATGCCCCCCCCACATACCATACAAGGTGAACAGTAATATTTTCAAAATGTACATTACACTTTCACAGTATAGCAACCAATTTATACTAAAGAATGGAACACTTTTCCTGCGACATTGAGAAAAGTTCAGTGATCTTCTATCCATGATCATGACTAATAATATTTTCTACTACCTGGTATGCTGTGATCAGATTAACTCAAACATTAGAAAATACTTTATTACCAAATTTGGTATGCTGGAGGTCCTGGAGAATATCAAAAATACTTGGAAATAAAGTAAAGAAACAAAACTTGTCATTGATTCCTGGAAATTCTTTTCATTCAGTAGATTGTCAGTCCATTTTTGAGGGACTCTTGTTTTGCTAAATAAATTTTTTTAAAAAGTATGATTTACAAATTTAATATTCTTTACCATTTCTGTTTATGACAAAAACTTGGTACAGTGTACATCTATTCTCATTTGTAACATTTTAAGCAAAATTCTAAAAATAAAATCTTTATTTTGAAGAGAAAATGCAAGAATTTATTAAAAAATCAATTTCAGTACCAAATTGCTTTAACATACTTGAAGTATGGAGCAAGGAAAACTGCACAATTATAAATATAGAAACTGCAAGTTCCCTTTGATAATGTTAACCTGAATATGATCTCATGATAAAATTCTTGGTGGATCTGTAGATAACAATCTATTCTGGTATAGATTCACATTAAATATGTTTCCAAAAATTTTAATTCTTATCTTTGGCTACTTAAGAAAACCAGAACATTGATTCCTTTTCATTAAAGGGTCAGCTTTTATAAAAATTGCATTCATCCATATTTGGACTATTGTAATGTAATTTGGGGTAATACCTCTAATTCAAAGGTAACAAAACTTTTCAGACTTCAGAAGTGGGAATGCCTTCAAATTCTAGATCAATGCATTGACAATTTTCAGCACACATTGAATTATAAAAAATTGTTACCAATATTTAAAGAATATTCTTGAAAAAAAGACCAAAGTTATGAATAAAGTTTACAGAAAAGTCATTGCTGTCTACCTGTGCACTATTTTTCACCAAAGAGATGCTGACGGTATTCCAAATTTAAGGTCGGTTGGAAGTAAAAATTACATTATTTCCTAGTGATGAAAGTCAGGCTCCTAGCATTACTTCATTTCTTAATTAGTGTCATAAGTGTAGGAAATCTTGAGACACTCAAACAGGTTTAACTTATATAAATGCCTCCTGCTTTTTTCTGCTTATACATCTTTTTGACAGATGAATTTTTCAATAAAATATTATATTTTGTTTATTTTTAAGTGCATGCTGATGCTATGAGCTTGAAACTTTGTTTGATTTTCGGACAAATAGATTTCTGTAGTGTTAAATTGTTGTTGCATTGAGCTGTATATTCTTTATATATTGTATACAACAGAAGACTTCAGGGTAGATTAGATCCTCTAAGTTTCCTTCTCTAAATAAAGTCATCATTATTATTATTATTATTATTATTATTATTATTATTATTATTATTATTATTTTAATTTTTATTATTATTATTACTATTATTATTATTATTATTATTATTATTAATTCCATAAGTGATAAATCAAGGCTCATATCAAGGGAATTTAAGATATCAGTGACTGTATTTTAATCCCTGATGCCTGCTTAATGTTCTGTTCAGACTTCATAATCACCAACTTTGCAATAAAAGAAAGATATTCAGAAATTTCAACTGGGGGAAGAAATTTCAGAATGTTTAGAGAAAATGGTGTTTGTAAGGGACCTTAAAAAAATGACCTTTTAATGCTGATAATTGCTAAAATTTTACAAAGACTACTGAATATAATTTTACGTAACTCTTGTATGAGAACCAGATAATAGATCATTTTATTTATTTACAGTGCCATGGTTTCCAAGGAAGATCGCAGAATTAGACAGATTTGCCAACCAGATTCTTAGCTATGGTTCAGAGCTAGATGCAGATCATCCAGTAAGATTTATTTTTCATTTTGAAAGGTCAGCTGGTGCTTGGGGAATTTATGCCATCAATTTGAGACGTTGACTGTTCCTGTTTTGCACAATTTGGTATGAGTTAATGAGTTACTTCCCTTTAACTATCAATGCCCTAGTTGGCTTAGATCATGATGAGGAAAAAAGTTACTGAAAAAATGTTTTCCATTTCTGCTGTCACATTGGTACGACATTATTGTTTCAGCTTCTGTCACATTTAATGAGATTATTTTTCTTTAAATTTTCCTTTCCCTTCAATAGAAATGTTGGCCAAGAACATGATGGACAGCAGATTTATTGAAACCCTTAAATTAGTGGGAACTGTCTATATACAGAAACATATTCAGTGGTGGACAGCAGATGTTAAGGAAACCTTTAAATTAGTGGGAACTATATCCACAGAAACATATTCAGTGGTGGACAGCAGATGTTAAGGAACTCCTTAAAGTAATGGGAACTATCTATAGACAGAAATATTCAATGGTGGACAGCATAAGTTAAGGAAATCTAATAAATTAGTGGGAACTATCTATAGACAGAAATATTCAATGGTGGACAGCATAAGTTAAGGAAATCCTTAAATTAGTATGAACTATTCTATTGAGTCAGAAATGTTCAGTGGTGGACAGCATAAGTTAAGGAAATCCTTAAATTAGTGGGAACTATCTATAGAGAGAAATATTCAATGGTGGACAGCATAAGTTAAGGAAATCCTTAAATTAGTATGAACTATTCTATTGAGTCAGAAATGTTCAATGGTGGACAGCATAAGTTAAGGAAATCCTTAAATTAGTGGGAACTATCTATAGACAGAAATATTCAATGGTGGACAGCATAAGTTAAGGAAATCCTTAAATTAGTGGGAACTATCTATAGACAGAAATATTCAATGGTAGACAGCATAAGTTAAGGAAATCCTTAAATTAATGGGAACTATCTTATACACATAAACATATTCAGCACATAGATCAATAGCTAGGCCACTATCTTTGTTATAGTGCATGGCTGTATTTTCATATAGGTACTGACAAGGAGAATGACCAGGTAAGTACCAGTCTTTACTTGAGTGGTGGCAAGTGAGTCAGTGACATAAACATCCATTGAATATGAATTCCCTATATATATCTTTACTTTGTAATGTTTTTTTTTTTATCACTTTGGTTATTGAAATTGGAATTTTATAGCTTATCAGAAAATAAATACAGTGAAACAGAATTAATGCTGCAGATAATACATGTACAAGTGCTCACTGTTACAGATCACTGCCATCTCAAGTCTGCATGGCTTCAAGTCTCGGGCTCGGCCAGTGTGGATACATGAGAAAGCTTGCCAATAGCTTCTTGTGGGTCAGTGGATCTTTCCCAAGTTTTCCCAGGTTCTTCCTCCACCATATATATTGGCTGCCATTTATAGCCTATCTTGTGCTGAAAAATGGCATTAAACTCTACAACAACAACAACAGCAACTTTCTCCATTGGTGGTGCATAATTATAGTGTTGACTGCAGGACTTTGATCCCAGGATCAGCCTCATTTTGAGTTGTTGTTGCATTATTCATTTATTCATTACAATGTAGATAACATTAAAGAATAACAAAATTATGTTATTATTACCAAAGGAAGAAACCCATAAGTTTTAGGTTGAAAGGTAAAAGTGATTTAAAGAAGAAAAAACAGATTCGGCACAATTACTTGAGTTTTGAACAGGATGAAGCCAGGTTTGGGATTGGATCTAGCAGATACACTGAACACTTTTTCATGAATGAGATGTTTATTTATAATGTATTTGAACTGTGAATGAATCCGACATCATACTCATGTTCATGAAGTCCAACAATGGATTTAACAAAATGATGCTGATAGAATTCAACAACAAACAATAATAATTTGGGCCTGCAGTATTATAGAATTTTTCATCACATGTGTTGTTAAAATGGGAAACCATTTTCCCATTTTACATGGTCCATACCATGGGGTGTGTTAAGGAAATATACTTGACATCATTCCTAAATGCAACTAATGAGAGCATATAACTTCAGTAAGTAGTGAAACGATAATCAACCTATGGAACTCATCTACAAATATGATATGTAGATCTATCACCTGGGATGATAAATATAGACAAATATGCTTTATATATGAATGATCATTGTATAGAATTTGTAAACAAATATGAATAATGTATGGTTATCAACATGTATGATGCATGTATGATTGGTTTTCACCCATATAGAGATATTGAATTCAACTTTCATCCATATAGAGACATTGAATTAGACTTTCACCTGTATAGTGATATTTAATTCAACTTTCACCCATATAGAGACATTGAATTAGACTTTCACCTGTATAGTGATATTTAATTCAACTTTCATCCAAAGAGAGATACTGAATTAGACTTTCACCTGTATAGAGATGTTGAATTATACTGATTAAAAAATGGAACATGTTACATATCTCATACAGAGATGCCTACCATTCCTCATTTTGTGTATAAGTACCGCCAAATGCCCAAATTTGCCTTAGTGTCCCAAAAATACAGTTTTAGCATTGAAAATAAAAAAAGTGGGGAAAAAAAATCCATGTCATAAAATATGCAATCACCGATGGTGAACAGGAAATTATCAACTCTGTACATGCATGACGGTTTAAATTGCCACTGCAAACACTTCTATGTTCCAAGGTGGTTCTACTCTACAAGACTACATTCACAGATTCTTCTTCTAAATTCTGTTTCAAGGTATTGTTTTGATTCTGGCCAAAAAATCATGGCTTTTAAAAAAACAATCTGATATTGATTAAAGTGAGTCAAAACCTACATAAAAAAATGGTCACAATGTTTTCCTAAAGAATACACTGACAGTATGAATTCATAAAGCTAGGAAAAATGCAAATGCTTTCTGCAGCATATGTAATTGTGAATTTTCAATAAAGTTTGGAGGAATATTTGATATAGGCAGACACATGTCAGGAAAAACTCATTCTGACCATGATAAAGAAGTTAAATGCTTTAAGAAAATTGTTGGATTTTTTTCATCATCGGCTGGATCTAGTGCGACTACATCTGCTATGCCCATGTCAGATGTAATTAGAGATGAAGTTATGTTAGTAGATATTATTACTTAACTCAATCTGCCTACGAGTGCACTTGATACATTTCAAAGGCTTTTGAAGTTATGTTGGAGTGACTCTGACACTGCTAAACATTTTCAGTTTGGTAGATCAAAAGGAACTACTAATGTTAAAGAAATAGCAGCCAATACTACATTAAAATTAGTTGAAAGAATGGGGAATTGCACATTCACTGTTTCTACAGATGGAAGCAATGGTCAAGGAAACTTCAAGATCTTTCCTCTTGTTATTGTTGTTGTTGTTGTTGTTATAGGGTTTAACGCCATTTTTCAGCACAAGATAGGCTATACATGGCAGCCAGTATAAATGGTGGAGGAAGAACCCAGGAAAACCCCAGGAAGAACCACCAACCCATGAGAAGCTACTGGCAAGTTTTCTCACATACCCACATTAGCTGAGTGCAAGACTCGAACCCATGCAGACAGAGATGAGATGGCTGTGATCCGTAACAGTGAGCTCTTTAGACCACTCGGCCACTCAGGGCACCCCCTCTTGTTATGAGAACTGTTGATCCAGTATCATCATCAGTAACATGAGACATTCTAATAATTCCTGTTTGTGAAGGCAATGAAATACCCAATCTGATAGAGAAATATCCAATCTGATACAGAAATATCCAATCTGATACAGAAATATCCAATCTGATACAGAAATATCCAATCTGATACAGAATGAATTACAAGTTTATGACATTCCTTGAGCTGCAGGATCTGAAAAGTGCTTACTACAGGATCCTTAGGACAAACTGAGTAGTCCTGGACTTGAATTTTATATATTTGTATATATTATAAATAGGTGTTGGCTAGGTTTTAAATATAAATATATATTGTAAACATGCATTATTTAGTGATGGTTTTTAAAGAACTCCTCTCATTCTGCCAAATGATCTCTCAGGACACCTTTTTCCCTCAGATCCATTCATCCCAAACATTTGGCCCCTTAATACAATGAAACCAATACCATCCTCCAAGCCGCCCCTTAATACAATGAAACCAATACCATCCTCCAAGCCAGTGTTACCATTGACTGCAACATTTGGGTAACATTTAACCGATAGAGATCTATGACCCGCCATGAGACACAGTTCAGTAATACATGAGACACAGTTCAGTGAAGACATAATGATACATGTTACACATGCATGCACATGAATCGGCTTTGTTGCACATTAAATTATTTCATCAGAACTACTGTACGTAATTATTATAACCATGTTCATAGATGAATCTTTGTCCAACAAGAATAATTTCACTAGATTATAAGAACACACACATTACTTATCATTTAATTATGCAACATATAATTTAATTCAACTGGTCGGTTCAGCAATGAAATAATGACTAACTTTAAGCAGACTACACTTTATAAAATAACATGACATTAAGAAATATGGGTCTGACTTTCTAGAAAATTTTGAATAAATTCCTGAATAATCAGTTTATAAAACAATTCAATCACATAAAATGGATACGGACAGCAAAAAATATAATTTTATATTTCACATATCTCTACAGCTGAACATTTCTTTTGTAAAGTGGACAGTTTCCTGAAAAAACTCATTTACTTTACATGTACCCTGTTTCTGGTGATATTCGTGGCCAGAGAATTTGTGGTAATCTGGTTTCTGACTGCAAGCACTTTGCACATACAGTTGTGGTTGAACTGAACTCATTATTTTGAAATAACCATGGCTTAAAGTAACAACCACTGTAAGGTAATTTTGTACATGGCAATGAAACCAGAGTGCATTTTTGTTCATATAAAAGTATTTTTCTACACATAATTCCTTAAAGCATTCCCCATCATCTACAGTTACTAAATATTCTGTATGACTTGCACTTGATGCAAGGAAGAATTCAAAAAATTTTGGAGTCAGAAGGTCAGAGGTCAAGGTCATTGTGACTGAAAGAAGAAAGATGGTTTCTGCACAAAAAGAGTAAATCTGCATTACAGACCTGGTCCAAACTTTTGAGTTTTCACTTAGAGTAAGGAAGAAGTGTATTGATTAAAGGATTATAAGGTCAAAGGTCAGGATCGCTCTGTCTGAAAGAAGAAATGTTGTTTCTTTGCAGAAATTTCAGTTATGTACATAGAAGACTATCAAACATATACAAGCATATGATTCTTTTTATTCTGTTTTGAGAAATGATATTATGACTACAAGTTGAAAGTACTTAAAATTAAATTAAAGTTCATTATAATTTTATATTCAGTTTTTACTCCAATTC